>JAVQKG010172235.1:0-10239 GCA_036025885.1 Hypseleotris bucephala
TTTGGAAGTTGTTTCAACAATTTATTTAAAATCGTGTTTTATATTTTTAGATCCTCACTGTTAAAAAAGTTTACTCACACGTTTCATATAAACACAATTTCTTAGATGCAAACAAAATATATTTTACTGCAATTATTGTTTACAATGTATATTTAATACATAAACAAACCTTTCAGATAAATGAAATACATTACCTTAAAGTTGATCTAATGGTTTCTTGACAATCTGAATAAGTAATAGGTAAATGGTAGAGACTGTTCAATTTTGGAAATGATCAGGGGATATCTAATAGGAACTAATTAAGTAAAGCTATTGGTGTTTGTATTTTCGTAACTGTGTTCTCTTAATAGAGCATAAATATATAAATATAAAAAAGCACATTTTGTTATTAATTCATTGTAATTTAGGTTGCAGTATGTGTCCGCTTGCAGGCACATTTACAAAGTGTGGTAAATATTTGTTCCTTCATGTCTATAGAGGCACACCTGTTGACCGGACTGTCCCATCTCTCTCTCTGTGCAGGTGTCCTGAGCAGCATGTTGGTGCGCTCCCCTCAGCAACACTTTGTCCTGTCGTTCTGTGGTGGGTCCAGCCCTCCTGCGCTCTTCTCTAGTGAGTGTTTTATGCCTCTAAACTCCAACAGCATGGTCTCCCATGCTCTTCACAGCTAATTACTGATGCAATGGCAAAGAGCTAATTCTGCCTTCAACTCTGCACAGCTCTATTCATAACCATTCACGCCTGTTTGGGACCGGGGCAAAGGGTGGGCTGCAGGCCTTTTATAAGCCCCCAGGGCCCCCTGTTTTGTCCCGGCTCATACACACATTTAGTCGAGCAAATGTGCACAGCTAATCAACATCATGTCCTCTGTCATATTAAGATCATACCAGGTAAGGCATTGAGATTGATCAGCATGAAATCCTAATTGAACACAGGTATCTGATACACAGTTTAAAACTTATACTGAACATAAACACTATATAGAGAGAAAGCAAACCACCCTAAAACAGACTTGTTAGAAACTCTGTGTCAGAGCCAAGTCCAGCAATCACCACTGCAGTATATGATTTCCTAAAAGGTCCAAATTCTGAATTGGGAATTGAACATATACATACATTTAAAAAAGTGATTGAATCAATTAAAAGTAATAGTTATAGTTGCGTAATTTGTCTTATCCACAAAAAAGGGAAAGTGAACAGCAACGTGATCCGTTTCTCATTTTTGCTTTATACTTTATTGATATAAGAATTGAGATTGAAATTGAAATTATTGAGAAAATGTGCTAGTTGTTAGCTAATATTTATTCATGATGTAAGTGTTATAGATTAAAAAAAAAAAAAGCCAGTTCATAATCCTCTCATCCCAGGTCAGTGAAGTCACCTCAGGAGGCCGATACTTTCCCACAGTGCCCAGCAACACAACAATGCCTGTTTTGGCCGTGACCAATCGGCACATTCACTGCACCATCCACACGCGACCTCACCTCAATTTTTCACCGCAGCAGTGAACTCCGAAACGCACAAAACCTTTGCCATCTCAGTGCCGCGAGGGTCGAACCAGGAACATCCCCTGGCCATTGTGTGCCTAAAGAGCTCTGTTTGCCAAACCCCCTCCTTTCTCCACTCCTCCCGCTTCTATTGCTGCCCATTGGGAACCCCTTGACTAGGACATAAAGCATTCAATACAAGTGACTTTTATAGACTTATTCGAGCTCATCTTCGCATACAAACTGCCTTCATACCTGCAAGTGAAAAGATTTAGTGTTGGACCACTGAGCCATCGAGTAATGGCATTTCCATTGAAGTGCCGTATTGTTGGAGTTCCCCCAGGGCTCTATAGTAGGTCCACTGCAGTAGACACACACGTTGCCCAAGGATGACCCGGTAATCAGCTCTTTAAGTCAAAACCATTGAGCCCCAATAGAGGAGTGAAAGGCATGTCCAAACCTGTTATGTGCTCCCTAGAGGTGGTCTATGTGCAGATTTGTCGTACAGATTAAAAAGGCAACGTTGAATGGAGTGGATAAATTGTTCCACTTGACTTTTGTTGTGTGTGCACCTGTGAGTGAAGCACCGTGGGATTGCTTCTTAGTGTTGACCAAATCCTATTTTTACCCCATTCAAATGCCTTTCTATACTCTTTCGTCACCCCGAGTTTGTTAAACTTAGCAAATGGAAGAATGTGAGTGATAGTGTGACAAAACTAGACATAATCTGGAAGTTAAATTGTGATTAGTTTGTAAGACGCAGTTTGATTTGACAGAAATTGAATATATAGAAAAAAGTCAACTGGGCAGTAATTTAACCATATGTTTTCTTATCTTTCAGAAACTGCAAATATCCCAATGTGGGCTCCTGATACAAATCCCAAAGCACGCAGAGGGATTTTAAGAAGAGCAGTATTTTCAGAAGAACAACGGAAAGAGCTGGAAAAAACCTTTCGAAGACAAAAGTACATCAGCAAAACAGACAGGAACAAACTAGCAGCAGATCTCAGTCTCAAGGAATCACAGGTATGCAGTATTGCTTACAATGACTTTACAATTACCATAATAACCTTAAGCCTTAATACCAAAACGACAAACTAAAGAATAACTCTGTTTTGTGGTCACAGGTTAAGATCTGGTTCCAGAATCGCAGAATGAAATGGAGAAATTGCAAAGAGAAGGAGGCTCACCGCTCCCCGATGGATGAGCTGATGGCCCGGGGTCAGGCTCAAGACGAAGAACAAGCAGAAAAAACAACAGACTCAAAATCAACCAATTCAGCTCCAGAGAAAAGTACCAGTGATTCAGAGTAACTATGTTGGACAATGACGACTGTATTTTAACCTAACAATTCTCCAGTATGGTAATGTGAAATGGCTCTTAAAAACTAACAATGGTAGTAACTTTTGTCTCAATGTGTATAGCTGCATCTGTTGCATCATAAATGTAGATTAATTGCTTGGTCAATCAAATCACTACAATTCATTGAGTTCATAAAGCAATTTTTCAATTTTCATGCTTATTACACTGAAGTCTTTCCAGGAAAGATTATGACTATCCTATTTAGAGGCTGCTGCACAAGTGAGTCACTCACATTTTAAATAGGGTATTTTTACTGTTTTCTAAGCATTCCATATGCTTATAACAAGAGTAAGTGAAATTCTTTTGGAATGTTTTGTAAATATATTTTTGTGATCTTGTATTTTAGATCATTTGTAAATAAAGTCTTTTTCAAATAATATTGCATGAATTTTAATTGTTGATTGAAGAACTTAAACTTATTTAAATGAGCAATGCGGGTTAAGATAAAAAGTAAAATTTACGTTTTTATTTATTATATATATGGAGGTAATGTTTGTTTATTTAGTTTAACTACATCAGAGCAGTGCCTCAACAAGACTTTTTTGCTGGGGACAAAATCATGAATAAACTCAAAAAGGCGATAGTCAAGTTTATTTTGGTCTAACCACATTTAGGGTAAAATAATTAACATCCCAGTTCAGGGATAGTGGTACATTTGAGGATGCTGAGATATGTTTTGACTTTGCTGGAGTCTCTTCTGAAGCAGTACAGCAGGTTGTGGTGGTCTAAAGAGCTGAGTTCACCGCGTTTATAAAAAGACATGTCATAGAAAGGGTCCAACCTCTCCGGAGAGACGAAACTGAGGGTGTTACTGTTCACATCCAAAGGCTTCATCTGTTGACAACAATAATATTAAAATTAATTAAGACTCAATTGTTAAAAAAGTGAATAGTTAATACATCAGAAAGGTTAGGACAAAGTTAAAATATAGAAAACAGAAAGCATACAGTTTATAAATTTCTACTAACTAAAAAATTTAATGGTAATAATATATCTCAAGTAGTTGTAAGATGGCAAAAAGGGGTGAAAAGTCTTAAAAACAGCGGAAGTAAGCATTTAGGATCAAAACTTTTTTTTTTCACAACATATATAATGATAAGAACTTATAAAAGCTTACATTGTTTCTACTTTTTCTAAATTGATTAAGTTTATAGAAAAACTGAGTAAGAAAACCCTTCCTTTGTCACTCAAAAGAGTCTTAAAAAACAGCAGTGAGCACTCAGCATCTAAACACGTTATTTATAACTGGGTATAAAAATGCCATTTTGAAAGGCTTACATAGCTTCTTCTTCTCCAAACTTAGTAGTATATTAATTTAAGGGAAACAATTACAAAACCCTTACTTTGTCAACAATTTTGGCCAGACCCTCTTTGAGTTCCCGCACCATGTCACCGATCTCCAAGGCTTTGTTGGACCAATGCTGGTTAAAATCTTCATTCTGGTTTTGGGACATGCTCCAGTAAAGCTGAGTGAGGGGGTCATCCCATGCAACCAGCAGACGAAGAATCACCTCAGTCAGTTCATCTTGCTGCACATAAAATAAGTATAGAATTTAGCTTATAACTTGACTAATATGACATTTTGTATATTTTGTATAAATCACGATATGAACATGGATACTTACCCCAAGTCTGTGTGCTTTTTCTTTATCGTCTGGTGTTAAAATCTTATGAGTGTGGCATCTCTGCTTCCCAATTAGATTTTTGCTGGGAAAATACTGATCCTGCAAAGAAGACAAAAAATGTAATTGTGAATAAGTGGTTCCTACACAACCAATATTTGGCTCTCAAAGTATTATTTTAGTGGACAAAAAAAGGCTTAAGTGGGGAATAAATGATTATTGCTTACCGAGAACGTGGACTAAACCAAGTCTAAAGCGGCTATAAATCATGACAAGGTCTAAATGACATTTAAAGAAATAAAAAATCTAAACAAAGCCTAAACCAGTCACAAAAACAAGACTAGAAACAATTTGAGAACCACTGTATTGTGAACTAAAAAACACAGAAATCAAGTCAACAATATAAAAAGTACTCACAATTTCTGAGTGTAGATCAGAAGAAATGCCAAACATCCTCGAAGACTGCTGTATGACCAGGTCAAAAAGATCTGCCAAAGGAGGACTATAGCAGGCAGTCTGTCCATAGGAACAGATAGGAGCAGCCTGGATTGGAATGGACAAAAAAATGCCAAGGAATGCAAAGGCGGCAAACCAAACTGTAGACAAATACAAAAATAATGTTACAAAATTTTGATTAACATTTAAACAATTAATCAACTTAAATAATTTTAGATCTCTGTACCCGTCTTCATGGTTTGCGTCCAGTGGATGAGCAAATAATGAAGAGACCAACTCATTTTCCAACAAAGCTATTCTTAAATACATTTTCTGTCTTCAATGATGACGTTGTTCATTAAACATGTGAGTTTCCAGGAATGATAAAAATCGTGACCTTTCGCTTCATAGGCCTAATTTATTTGTTAGTCATCTGCATGCAGTCTAATTGAGGCTAGGATATGTATGGAATATAATGAAGCTTTTTTTGTATTATATTATTAATTAAAATATATACTTAAAGGATGCATGTGACCATGTAAATGCCAAAAATTCTCAAAAAAATACAACTGGAACATCCCAATTTACTGCTCATCAACAAGTCATTTTATCACTATTTTAAGGCTACAAACTGGGAAAAAATACCATACTAACTTCCAAGCTACCTTTTCAGACTAGATGACACCAGTTAGAACACTAAGTGCAATTACATACAATTAGTAATTTTGCACTTTTCTGTACATTAAAAAACAGTCTGTATTGGAACAAATGTGTGATAAATATTTCAAAACAAGCATTGAAATTTAAACTGCATTTATTTGGATTTAGTACAAAACACATCTGGTCAACAACATAATGAATATTCACAGAGACTGAATGTGGCCCTTGCACAGCCATCAACCCTGACCACAAAAACAGGGCCATTCAGATGCAAAGTGAGTGATTCATCTTCTCATTAGCTCCACTTAGTACGCGCCACACAAAAGGCTGTCCATTGTAACTACAGTCGTGAGTCATTTGTAACACTTTGATGGGCTTTTCTCTACACAGCACTTTTTCTCATTAGGGACAATGTTAATGTATCATAAATGCCCAACTAAAAAAAAAACCTTTTTTTTAACACCAAAACTACAAGTATCAAGCAATTCAACCTTAGCCAAGTGGTTCTCTGCTCAACCTGATTCTAATACGAACTAACTAACAGTAAAGTAGTGCAGTCTAGTCTCATTGGACGATTAATTTTAGTTGTTGGCCCTTTTAACGCTGAACAAGTTTTTTCCAGAAGTTTTTTACCATTTTATTGTGCATTTTATTGCACTAAAATGTCTTAAAACTGTATTAATTGTAAAAATGAATACAGTTTTAAGACCAACAGTTTAAAATATTTAACTTCTTAGTGACCCACATTAAGTCCAACCCACTACGTAGTATTATTAGCATTTGTTTATTCATTGATTGCAAATTAGGGCTGTCTCTGGTGCAGTGACCTCTAGTGGTGAATCAGTCGAATTTGCAAAAACAAAGCTCTGACACAATCCACTCTAAATTAGCGATGAGTTAAAAATCATTTAAATATACACTGACAAAACTTAAGACACAAAATTATACTTTAAAGATTATTTATTGTCATCTTTAGCACATACACACATCTAAAAAAGATGTAATAAATACACCAATATCTCTTTGATAGAATATACAGACAATTTACATATATTTTTTACTATGTACAAGTTTGAGTGCATTCTTTTCCTGTGTTATTGAGGCAATGGGATTTTCTATTGGAGTCCAGCTCTTAAACCCAATGCTTTGAACCTAAAATACATGCTTTGGCGCAACTTAAGTGTAGGATCAGACAAAATGGCCGTAATTCTAAGCACACATTTTTGTTATTTTCTTCTATCCATTAACATCTATGGTGCTTCCACTTGCGGGTAGCCACTGCAATATTAGTGTCTTTTTTGTGCCATGGGAAGATATGGTTAATACCCAGTGTGCCGTCGGGTTGAACAGCACCGGTTAGTACGTAAAGCTGGGAGCGTCCAGGGCGAACAAGGGAGTAGGAGCATTTTAGGTTGATGAGGAGCCATTGCTGGAGAAGGTGCTGGGTGTCATAGGGAAGCAGAGGTCCCTGGTGGATGAATTCAACATGCCCCTCAATCTTAAATTCGGGTTCACCGGTAGGGATGCGATGACGGTGGATTTTGGCGGTAACAGCTATAAAGAAAAAATAAACAATGATTAGATGCTTGAAAGTCAATGAGGCTAGATTGAGAGGGTTTGGACAGGTACAGAGGAGGGATAGTGTATATATGGGTAGAAAAGCTGGGGAAGAACAAAGAGGATATTTATGGATATAGTGAAGAAACTTTGCAAAAAAAACATGCAAAATATATGGTTTTAGATGGAGTAAGATGATTTGCAGTGAAAGGGGTTAGACAGAAGACAAAGAAAAAGCAATAAATTGTGCCAAGAAGTAGAATTTTAAACTTACCAAAATCATCTTGACAAAAAGAATCCAAGACGGTTTTCATTGCAGGAGCTGGTTCCACAGAGGGACAGTTCTGGCAGGCAGGCTTAGGCAAATCTGCAAATTGAAATGAAGGAATTTAATATAACTGCAAAACATTACACCAGAAAACACACATACATATTTTGTTTAGTTGTAATGACGCCAATACATACCTTTGCCATAGTGGCTAAATTTAGCATGAGGTGATAGGCACATATCGTCCTCATCTGGAAAGCGGTCGCAGTCAAGTGCCTCTGGCCAAGCATGACCCTGACAGGAGAGGACTGGGGCACAGCTATCCCTTACTGCAACACACAGGCTACGGCATGGCTGAATAAAACTGCAAAGAAAAAAAATATATAGGTTACAAATCAGAACAATGAAAAGATATCATAGAAAGAAGTCAAGTTTGAATGTTTTTTGGTTTGATAAAAAATTCAAATGTACTTACGTATCAAGACAGACAGGGGCAATGAGCGAGCAGAGAAAGGCTTGCGCTTGTGGGTGGCAGCCTGTTTGCAAAAGGGGCCTCCAGTCTTCAGAGCGAGGCACAACTTCACTTTCCAAATTACTGTGTCCCAAAAAGTTAGGCAGACGCATTTCGGAGTATCCAACATCCTTGCATACCTTCATCTGGTTTGGGATAGCAACGCAACGGGTAGACTGTCCCAAATCGAAAGCCAGTGCGGGGCAGAGGAAGGTCAGGAGAGCGATAGTGACCACAAAAGCCATAGTGGAGATCCAAAGTTAGGTAGTGGTGCTTGTAGCTAGTGCTGAGATGAACTGATTTAAGGGACTGAAACTTGGCCTTATATACATAGAGCCCAGCCAGCCCCATCAGTCTGTGAGTCTGTTATCAAGTACCTATCAAAGACGCAGAGACGATGTGTGGGGAGACAATGACTGGTTTTGTAATGACTGCAGACAGAGGGAGGGGGGCACATTAAGCAGATGGGTCGTATGTGTGTGATTTGGAAAAGGGGGGTTGGGGGCTTACAAGGTTAATCTACTGCAAGGTAAGAAAGATGCATGGTAGTGAACAGTACAGTGAAAATGTCTAAGGCTGGACAGAAGAAACTGTGTTGCTTAAATAGATAACTTGTATTAAATATAAAACAGGTGGTTTCTCCCACCATTTATCTGCTCATGGTAAGCACACAGACTCAGTGATGTTAAGATCAAGTGTGATGCCAAATCAGGGAAAGATAGTTACTAAATAGATGATTTAGGGAAATTACCCCATTGCACACTAAAAAACTTTGTCACTTTTTATTGTGACACTTAAACTCAAACACATACTGTACAAGTTATTATAAGCAGTTAGTTTACCGCATGTCCTAACTCTTCATATGTATGCTGTACACACATACTCAGTAAATGCCATCTAGAATCCAAATAATAAAACACAAAGCAGGCACTTAGCTTGAGTCTACATGTGTGGTTCTCCAAAGAGTTTTTCACAAATTCATACTGTGGTAGGCAGACAGGCAGTCTCCCTCATATTACAGTCTTTCATGTGCCCTGGTCCTAATTGGGGAGATTCATCGACAGCTCTCATTAGCAAAGTGGTGTCTCCTCGCCTGCTTCACCAGGCTTTGATCTAGACACATGCTCATACCTACTTCAATATCCACAGAAAATACAGAGCAACCACAAACAATAACTATTTATCCTTAAACTGCTTAACAATATGCACAATGATTGAAAAAATGACTTTGACAAACAAGAAAATCTACAAGTGACAGCCTTTCGGTGAAATTCAAATTGTCTAAATATGCATTACCATCAGGTGCTTTCACATGATGTGTGCTACAAACTAAACCAGATGATCTTCAAAAAGCAGTGATGCAGGCTCTTATTACAGAGAAGCTGAGTGTAACAGACAGTCTGTTAGTTACGTCTTTGTCTCTTTCACAAAGTGCCTTGATCTGACTAAAGAGCCACATTAGGCTCAATGGCATCAGGCTGTCTCCAGGTTCAGATGTGTATCTGGGCCTCAGGCCCCAGGGCCGAGAGAGGACTTTCTCCCATGGACCAGGTCTCTATCCAGACCAGCCTCTGCAGACAAGACATGGGGCCATAGAGCCCCTCTGACTGGCTCTTCTGCACCTCTATACCTGTCCCGTCTGCAGCCTGCCCAGGCTAAGACAAACTTTAACAGCTTGATCTGAGAGATTTATTCATGAGGACGAGGCAGACCATCAGAAGGACTAACTGGGCAATTAGAGTCACAGACCAATTTGGGAGAACAATAGGTCTTCACATTTAACATGCTCCTCCTGCCAGGAGCCCAGCAGGGGACTGTTGTTGGGCCTAATGACCGGCCTGTAGACACTGTGTCTGTCCTGCCTCTGCTGTAGTTCATGTAAATGAAGCACACACATTAGACACCTGTCTGACACCACTGGGACAATACTTGTTTTTAGAACAGCAAAAAGAAAAGTAGTAAAACAAAGCGTTTTAAATAAATAGCTAGGACACATGATTTTCTTTATATCTGTGTACTTTCAACAGGAGTTAAATACTCAGTAATAGCCATGTGCCAAATAATGTGGAAGCTTATTCAATAATCATTTATGACTATATTTGCATAATCCATTACTTTATATTAGGGCTGTCGAGCGCATGCGATTAATCAAAAAACTTTAACGCATCCTTGATAAAATAACGCAGATTAATCGCATTGTATTTTGTCCTAACACAATTGTTTATTTGAACCACGGAGGGTTACTGCTCTGGCTGCCAGGTAACCATCCGCGTGAAAGCATGTAGGATTCTGCATTTACTGTCCTCAAAACTCCTCCACGAGCCGCGCGTGCAGCCGT
>JAVQKG010172369.1:0-11440 GCA_036025885.1 Hypseleotris bucephala
TGTAGTTGCAAAATTCTGTGTATTGACAAACAAATTCAGAAACATTGGAGGACCAAAAACTGCAAAACACACACATACACACACAAAAAGCAGAAAAAAATCTTCGTTCGTCATAAATCGTCATTTATAGGATTTATGTTACATCTTGTGTCTAACTTGACATACGTTTTTGTCGCTGGTCCCCATATATTTCCATGCACATATTTGTATGTTCCATCCATTAACGCCTCCTTAACTGTAAATGGACAGCGTCACCATGGAAACACAGACCTAAAATTGTCATCACCAAATCAGTCAAGTTAGTGAGTGAGTGGCCAAGATATTTTTTTACAGTTGAGCTTTTATGGACTATAGGGTCAAATAGTAGAGGTCAGCATTTCATTAGGGTCAATGGTCATCTAAACTATGTCACTTTTAAAACCCCCACAAGATGGAAATGAATGATTGGTTATTGGTCCCAGTAGTGTTCTTTAACCAGGCCTATAAAGTAAACCAGTCACAAAAAGCTAGGGATATTAGACTATTGATGTAAGTGACAAAGGTTTAGAGGCCATTTTACTTTACAGGTTCCATAGATAAATTCTTAGGTGGCTTCTTAGTCTTAAGATGTGAACATTTGAGGGAAATGTACTCTTTAAAGCTGCAGTACCTGATATTTTAATTTAAAGGTTTAAAGAAGAAAAAGCCAACTTCAGACTGCTGCTTGTTGTTCTGATACTTCCTGGTTTGTGTGAGACCATGATAGGGGGTTGAGATGGAGGGGAAAGAGTAGAACATCATTCAAACTTTCAAACTTAAACTTTTTTGTGTGTGTATTTGTTGTATTTCCTAAAAATAGTAATCAATTTATGGGTCAAACAGAACATAATAACTATTGAAACTCTTAATAAGTTGGGCATTACTGCACGTAGTATTCAAATATGTAGTTAAATTTACTTTTTTTTAGGGTAGTTCAATTTGGAGCATTTTGCATTTTCACCTGTGAGTAAAATATCCCTAACTAATTGTGACTAGTATAAAGGAATATGGTTTGATTTGTAACCAAGACCAAAGAATCCAAAGTCCATTTTGAAATACAATCTAAATCTTAATTCACTTTCTGGCTCAGTGATGCTATTACGTAAAACAGGCTCATGTTGTGGTGATGTATGAGAAGCCTCTTTGTAAAGCGTTTACAATTCAAATGAGTTGCATAATATGAAGTGTGTTGCTAAATATATCCATGCAGCAGAAATTAAACAAAAACCAGACAGACAGCACAAGGTATCACAAACATACAATGATTATTTAGTTTAGTTCAGTGGGGTAGTGGGTTGCAAAGAGTTTGAACATAGTATTTTTAATTGTTTTATGTTTAAGTTCTATACATTTATTATATTTGACAGCCTCTAACTTGCACATACTTTGATTAGGCTCAAACCTAAAACACCACATTACCCCCCACCCCTGAACACATCCGACTAATATGGTGCCAGTTACCTCAATAGTGACACCTATGGACTGAATGCAAAATGTTATTTTAGGGAAATTTAGAAAACTTGGCGAAAGCATCCTTCACAAACATCCAGACAAATCAAACACGTCAATTAGACCCTTCCCATATTTGTCATGGTTAGGGGGCGGGGCCTCTTAATTGCTCGTTAAAGGTGTAGTCTGTAACATTCCTAAAATAAAAAAAAGTTTCGAAATTTAAGAAATGCTTTATCATACCCCTGTAATCTGTCATATTTATTATTTTACTTTAGTCCTTCTCCTGGTCTCTACAACAACATCAGTTTACAGTTGGTGGGGTACTACTTTGACCAATCATATCTGAGGTCCCTTTCAGTCCCTCCCCTGGCACCTGACACCCTACTTTACATAAAAAAAACTGGGTCAGATAGTCAGTTTTAAGCATTTTTCAATTTTTATTTTGAACTTTTTCATATTTTAGGAAAGTTACAGACAACACCCTTAACATTATAAAAACCCTTAGAAATCACACAATCACTGATTAAAGTAGCGGTATGCAATATATTGCATAGGGGAAATTAGCTGTTCTGGCATCGGTATGCACTTTTTAGTTACAAAATGCGTAATTTTCTTCCTGCCACATTATAAAGCCTTTGTCTATAGAAAACATGCAAGCCTGTTCAGAAATTCTTGATGATTCATGTTACAAGTTTACAAGTCTAAAGGAAAGTGGCCCTTAACCACAGAACATAAATCAGCAACCTTGTGGTGGAGCCTTGGGGCTTTTTCTGCCTTTTTATGGAAGAAAAGTACTGTTGAGGACAGGTCACAGTGTACCGCCTGTGGCTTCTATTTTCTCTGAAAAGACACTATGAGCTTTGTCACATTCATTTCTACCTTTACCTAAAATGTATGTGTTTTCAGTTTGAAGACATTTTCTGAGAGCCCTAGGTGATATAGTCCACTTTGCATTCATGGTGTGACAGCAAAACAAGAACTACAAATTCAAAGGTTCAAAGTTTTGGAAATGGCTGACGTATAATAAAGTATGGAGGATCAAGAATAACTATTTCCCTTGGTTTGGGGTGAATTTGAAGGCTTGTATGATACATGAAGCTATACAAAATAAATGAAAAATGCAAAACTTATAAGTACAATTATGAGTCACTATGGGAAGCAGAGATGTGGACTTGAAAGTTGTGACTAGGACTTGAGTCAGATTTGAGTCATAAATTTGAGAACAGGACTTGACTTGAAGAATTGGGCAAAGACTTGGGACTCAATTTGGACTTGAACATCAAAGACTGTTGACTTGTGACTGGATTTGGACATTAATGACTGGAGACTTGTGACTTGAAGAAATGGGCAATGCCTTGTGACTTTTAGTCTTCTTTCAAGTCTCGATTTGGACTTGAACATCAAAGTCTGTTGACTTGTGACTGGATTTGGACATCAATGGATTTGATGTAGCTTCTGGACATTGACTGGATTTGGACAGCAATGACTGAGGACTTGTGACTTGACTTAAAGAAATGTGCAAAGATTTGTGACTTGATTTGAAGAAATGTGCAAAGACTTGTGACTTGATTTGGAGATCAAATTTGAGGACTTGGACTTGATTTGAGCCCTGTGATTTGAGAGGGCTTGATCTCACACCAAAATAATAAATGTTTGCTTTTTGAAAAGGTGTTTAACTCTTTCATTATATAAAAATATTTGAGTATATGCAATTTACACTCTTCATTTAAATTGCATTAAGAGTGTAAATTGGCTTGAAATGACTTGAAACTCAAAGTATAGGACTTGCAACATGACTCGGACTTAAAACCTACTTGTGAATTGGCCCTAGAAGAAAATTAACCAACACGTCATGAGACTTCAAAAGTTGGACTGTTCCCCTTTACTTTATAGACACAGGCTGCAAACTCTCTTTTAATTTGAAATAAATGAAAAAACTAAGCAATTATATAGAGACAGACTGTGAGTCATATGAGCCTTTGTTATTGTGTGTCCAAAACTTTTAAATTTATATGCTAGTAAACTTTTTAAAGCTGTCTGAAACGTATTAAGCAAGTAATAACTTAATCCCAAACAAGCTCTGACAAAATGCCTGGACAGATGCACACACTCTGATCTACTACAGCTGAAGCACTTGTATCTAAGACATCTTATTTTGAAAGGATTTTGCTGTCATTAAAACAAAGGTCTTTTTTCATTGTGGCTTTAATAAGAAACAGAAAATAGATGGCCACAACTACTGTACTGTACATACAATTCATCATACACACAGCCTCTGCATTACCACCCAGACAGTCAGCACAGAGGGGGAGGAAGAAGGGAGTGCATTCATCTTGTCCCAAATCGAGGAGTTAACAAAGAGTAGTCCACTAACCCCCGGGACTGAAGGCTTTTGGACAGAGTACACTGGGCTCTAATGGCATGTGAGTGCTGCTATAAAACATGGATGACATTGTATGTACTGTATATGTGCTTAGAAGTTTTTCTCATATAGCCAGAATACAGAATATCCCATATATGACCAAGCTAGGGCTAGAGGTGGTCTAGACCAATGGTTCTCAAATGGTCAAGACCCAAAAGTGGGTCACCTGAAGCTTTTGTTGGGTCACCAAAATGGTTTAAATTCAATATTTTAGGGAAATTTTCAAAGACATAATCAAACTAATAATAAAATGAACAACATCATAAAAAAATAAAACAATTGACAGTGTCAAAAACACAAAACTTATAACAAAAAATTACCTTATAGTGCCTAACGACGGTTGTGGTTATATGGCCAAACAAAATATGGGTCCCCTGAAAAAAAGTTTGAGAACCACTGGTCTAGAGACCACTGAACATGAAAAAAAATGTAAGTGGGTCCCCTAAAATAATAACTGTTAAAATGGTTTCAGTAACAACTGGTAAAAATAAACGAAACACCAAAAAAAGACCAGCGTTATTACAAGAGTTTATGACAAAACAGACCAGATATTTGGATGCATTGGGTTCTAATACTTTTGGGAAATCAAAATTTGGGTGGGAAAAGGATTGAGTAAACTGCCTTAGGCCCATAGGTGCTGGAATAGTCCACAGTCGTCTGTGCATAATCGAAGTATAAAATATGAATGTTTAAAAGAGAAAAAGAACAACTTCAGCTCATTCACATTAAATTAAAAATGAATTGTTGTGTCTCGTTTGAAAGGGGCTATACACAGCTGTCACCAATTTCATGGATGGATATCTTGTAACAAGCAACACACAAAATTAGTTTGATAAATGACTACGTAAAGAAATAATGTAGTCAGTTTGTGTGGTGTGAATAGAGTGAATGAATAATGCAATCTGTAAAAAGTCTTTGTATATTGAGAAAAGCACTATAAAAATCAATGCATTATAATAAATTCAAACATTAATAATGATGTGGCTAAAATGCTAATTGCTTTTGAACTAAGATATATGGAATTCCCTACAAAGAAAGAAAATGATAAATTAATTATTGTTTCTGAAAAATTGCTCCTAGTTTGAGCTAAATATATAGTTTGTCAATGGAACGGTTAGTTTACTACAATTCCATCATCCATAAATTATACTGTACATTTGCAAAACACTATTGACTATGTTATGAGAACCAACAGTTTGACAAATCAAAATGTACACACCCTATTTTCCTCAACCTATGTAAACTTTGCATTGATACCATTTGTAAGCACTGACCGACATGTCTGCAGGTTTTCTGATGCCTCTGCTAAAAAAAACCTTCAAGACTGGGGCAAGTATAATTGGACTTGACTACATGGTGGGCAAATTGAGATGGATAGGACGCTGATCAATACTTAGTAAGTGACCCTTAGAGGTGGATCTCCAGTGCTTTGGCTGGACTAGCTCTTATTCTCACCACATCATCATCAACTCTATGCCTGTGTCTGTCTGCGCTCATTATGGCCTGATGGAGGGGAGGGGGAGGGGGGTGGTGGGGTGGAGGGGCTGAAGCCATTACTGGAACCACCTGCCTTCTGACCATCATCCAGGCTCCTTACACACCATACACTCCCCTGTACCAACCATAATACCATCCACTTAAGAGCCCCCTATATCAGAAATCCACATTTATAAGATTAAAGGGAGGCGCACCAGACACCAGCATAAAGCAGATGGATGGAGGTTAGTTGGGTTCAAGGGAAGGAGATGTTGCGTTTAAAGAGAGGGGGGTAGATGGGCAAGAAAGTGTTGTTTTGTTTTGTTATTGTTGATACTTAAAGAATTTTTTTATTTTAGATAGCCCTTAAATACATTGTATCTACCTCATGAAACACAAAGTAATACAATGTGTAACAAATTGGAATAACATGTAACTAACCTCAACCCTAACACTAACCATTCAGTACAACTAGTTACATGTTATTACAGTTTGTGATACAGTGCATTAGATTGTACTTATTGAGGTAGTAAGTAAAAAGAAATCGGTAATACAATTTTGGTGAATTTTCAAAACCAAAAAAAAAAAAAAAAATTTAAACTAAATCTGAGTTTTACAAATTTACAAAGGAAGGCACAGAATAGACAAATCCCCGAATCCTTTTTCACAACAAAATGCAAAAGGCAATCGAGGTGGATACTTAAAAGTCTTGTTACTTGAAGATAATATTGCCTAAGTCAAAGTAATAACTACTAATATGTTACTCTTAGAAGTACAATATATTCAAAAAGTCAATATAACATGACTAAATGTAACTTGCTACTTGCCATCTCTGTCCAGTTTATAGACTTGTCCTCCCCAACCATACAAAAAGAGGAGTGAGAGAAGAAGACAGTAAGACAGTGGGCTGATTCAGACAGCACAAATGAAATCTTTATGAGCATTGGTATGCCTCTTTAGGACGCGTGTGATGCCACTGTGTGATTTTACTCCAAGACGGATGAGACGCACCCCAGGGCAAACCAGCTCTAAAAGGCAGGGGAAAAAAACATGAAAAAGTACAAATGTGAGAAATCAGACATATGGCCCACACATTTGAGTTGGGACCATGAAACAAAATATGAAACTGGTAAACAATAGGAATCGCAGGGCAACAACGAAGTGCAATGCTTTTATCACAGCAATAAAAAGTGACTACAAAAGCCCCTTTTAGAGAGAAAGGTCAATGCTATATGATGACTGAGCTTAGACAGACTTCTTATAGGTCTTATATTATACTTTTGTGCACATTTCACAGTCTATCTTGGATACATTTAGGTTACCATTTTATGTTGCAACACCAAACACACAATATTTATCTAATACAAGCTGTTTTGCGGAGCTTTCAGAATTACTCAAAATCAAACAGTTGGTTTAGGCACCTGTCTCTTTAATGGGGGGCTCTCCCGTGTTGGCCCTGCCCATGTCACGACATCAGGCTAATGCTGTTCTCTTCTCCATGCTGCTTCCATAAACAAATCAGCACATGGCACTGAGGGGCAGAAAGGAGCACTTCCTGTTTTATGTCATAATGGACATACCGCTGTTTGAGAATGTGGCTCTGTATTACTCAAACATGCACAAATGAAACAAAACACAACTTAAGGTATGCATTTCAGGTGGCAACATATAGCAAAATATAGGATCTTTAACTACACTATATTACTGTCATGTCTGAAGTAAAAAGATAAATTGCCAATCAGATGAATTGTGGCAACTAAAGAAGGGCAGTTCCCCCCTACTGCTAATCCCTATAGCTTCCAGCATTTATCGTATCTGTAATATGAAAGCCTATTTGATATTTATTTATTCCTATGTTTGCACACCTGGAGGCCTGAAGCATTTTCTCTAGCACCGGGAATATTCACAAAACCGCGGCTTTTGTTACATACAATAAAACTGAAGTCTAACTTGGTTTAGCTTCCCCTTTTCTCTGTAGGCTGTTTAATTGATTAGCATTGCATCCCTTAAAGGAAAACAATGGAAAAACATTCTTTGGTACGAGATCAATGGCATCCTTGTATATAGCTCTTGATCCCTCTGTTTAGATAGAGGCACAGATGTGGTTGGATTAACTAATGAATAACACACACAGTGCAGTGGGGATGCCTAGAAAACATTGAACCAGTCTACACTATGGGGTCCTCTCTATCTGTGGTTGTTAATGTTAGAAAAAGAGATTTACAACAGATGCTTTAAGACACTTTGAAAGCCTTATTGAGTCCTCTGTGGGTTTGTAATGGAAGATAGTGGGATAAGGCTGCGGGCGATGGGGCTATAGACACCTACACGAGATCTTTTTGAATGTCACATATTGTCAGCTTGTTTATGGCATGTGTTTGTGCTTTAAATCTAGCTACTGTCACATAACCACAACCATGCAGCTTGCCTACTAGGGATACATTTGAAGTAGAATTTTGCTTTCTTTTGCTTACCTCAGCATACTAAATGTATTGGTTTAATTCGCAGCCTGGGAAATGTTATTCGGTCATTTGCACAAGTTTTAAGGCAAATTACCATACAATATACTTTCACTGGCCACTTTATTAGGTAGAGCTTGCACCAAAATCAATGGCATTTGTTGTCTTCTCCTGCTGTAGTCGGCGCACATTGTTACTTTGTCATTTTGAGAGTTCAGAAATGGTCTTTTGGTCTTAGATGTTGTTGTCTTTTAGTTGTTTCAGACCAGATTCTGATGCTACAAACTGCCCCTTACTATGGGAATTAATTACAATTAATTTTTTGTGGCTATTTTTATTCTGGTGAAAAACTGTTTATCGCATTAAGAGTTAATTTATTTGCACCTCAATGTTGTGAACAGGTAATTTATTATAATAAGTAATACGTTTAGGTGATATTAGTTTGAGCCTACAATAAAATGTACCCTTGAGAATCTACATTATCTAAAAACTTGCCAAAATCATCCCATGCCTACACGTGCATGACTAAATAAATTGGCCTAATACAATGTGACAAGCTGATTAGAGAAATCTTTTGGGTTCAATTGCTGCACGTTGCCTTAATATTCACTTGTGAGTCATCTTCACCTGATTATTTTGGGAGGGATATTTTTGGATAAAAGACAACACGACTTTCTTCAAATTTCTTATTAGGCCATTAGGGAAAGAACATTTTGTCTTCTGGCCATTTTCTTCGCATTATTGTCTTGCAAATAGTCCTGAGCCTTCAAAAACATTACAAAAAGTAGTAGCAGGGAGGTTTCTGTGGGTCATGGCAAATGATAGGTGTAAATTTGGACCTTTATAGTATACAGAATCTCCACAGGTCTCAGATGTAATAATGGGTTGACATGGACTAAACTACATGTAGTCTGATCCATAAATGAAAGGCAGCAATAACATAAGTGCCCCCCAAAACGAAGGTGGTCATTTTCACAGCATGGCCCGGGTTGGAGGCGTAGGTGGGTATAAGTCACACTGACACTTTTAGATTTACTTGTGTGGTTTTCTTTTTATAATTTGAGTTTTAATGGTATTTTAGCACCTTACTTTTACTTCTAAATGAGCAATATCTAAAGCAGTGGTTCTTAAACTATGGTGCAGGTAACACCGGAAGTACGGGGGCTCTCTCATGTTGTACTATGACCTGGTTTTGTAGTGCTTAGCTCTGGTTTAATGCTGTGGTTTAGTTTCGACTTGGTTTAGAACTGGTTCAGAACTGGTTATGGTTTATGTTTATCTTTAGTTTGAACGAGGTTTGAGGTTAGTCCATTTAAATTTTCTACACTAAATATTTTCTGAGATGGTATTTGGTGAGGAAAGTCTGAGAACCACTGATCTAAAGGTAACAGTTAACTGAAAACATTTTATGTAAATCAAAAGCAAGAATACTTTGTCAAATGTTGCAATGTTTCTGCCTCGATTTATGTTTTTTAAAAGTCCTTTCTTATGCTAAATGGACTTTTCTGAGCCTTTAGCCATGTTCTAAACTTGATGCCACCTCAACTGCAGACCTTGAGTTGTGTTTTGTTTCATTTGTGCATGTTTGTCTCATCCTTTATGTTGAGCCCTGAGGTGAGAGTTAGAAGCCACACCTCTTCAGGAAGTGCCCCTCCCTGGTTCACTACCATCATGTGCTCTTTTGTTTATAGAAGCAGCATGGACAAGAGGAGAGCGTTAGCCTGACGTCATGAAATGGGTAGAAGTTCTTGTACACATATAGTTCACTCTTTGGAAACACCATTATTTGCAAAATACTTTCTATTTTCTGTCTACACCAATAGCAAAAAAACTGCATCAAGTTGTCACAAAACAAGCCCTGGGCCAGTCCAAACCAGAACAAACAGAAAATCCGTCATGTAAACCTTTGCCAAAATAATACGCAAATCACTGTAAGCTATCAGAGGGAGAGGATTTGTTGCTCATTTGTTGTCATTTGCTTTCTACTTTTACTCGAGTAATATTATGTAGAAGTACTTTCACTTAAATCGTATATTTCTGGCATCCTCCCCCACCTCTGCACAAACTGCCCCCTCATATAAAGCTGGTCATTGCACAGCTGGCAGGGTTGGGGTTGGTTTTGATGGACAGTGCCAAGGTGTAGGCAGTGCCAGCGTCGCTGCGTGATGAATGGGTCCCGCGGTGCTTCGTGACTCACTCGCCCCCCTCCTGCCCCGCCTGTCCCTCCCTCTCTCTCATCCCTCCCCCTCCCAGACTCGATCGCCCCTGCTCCCCTATATCCCCTGCAGCGGAGGATGACTCACAGAAAGGCTGCTACAGTAGAAGGAATTAAGAAAAGGGAAAAAGAATGAGATGACTGCCATTAGGGACACTTTCTGCTACGCTCCGATGGCACACTGATTTAATTTGGAGTTTTTAATGGAAGATGGGAGAACCGTGCTTTTAGATATTAAGTTTCATCATCTTGGCAGGTGAAGTTTCGGGGAGCTTTCTAGGGAGAGTCCTAATTGTTTTAAGTCGGCAGGTGTCAGGTGTGGTGGAGGAGACAGGAAGGGGAGAGCAGAATTGTAGCTCTCAGGAAAATGAAGACAAAGCAGAGTCAGCTTTTGGACAGTACAGAAGTGTGGACTGGGATGACGCATACTGTCATTGTGTCCCTGGGCAAGACACTTAACCCCAATTGCCTAGTCCTCTGAGAAATCGTTGTTGTGATATAGAGCTATATAAAAATAATAAACTTAAACATAGAAATATTGTTTGTGAAACAATATGTATATATACAGTATATATCATGACCACAACACAATTTTGATTTAGGACTTTTTTTTTTAACTTTACATCGATATTTCAGGACAATACATATCTACTACTACTAGTAAACTGGAAAACTGATAGAAGTGCCTGGTCTCAAGCAGTGGATAGAGCAGTACATTCAGAAATGGCAATGACTTATGGCAACTTGTAAGCAAGACTGCTAGTTATGTGTTGCATTAACATGGTTATAACGTACCTCAGCCCACTCCATCTTGTATAAGTTTATTCTATTCTATTTATTGCATGCTTGGAAGTGTTCAAAACATTTCTGATTCTGATCCTAAATAATAACTATAAAGCACTCGGAGAGTGCATACCGCCAGGACAGCTAATTTCCCCTATACAATGTTTTGGCACTAACTGTGACTTTAATCTGTGATGTCTAAGGGTTTTTATATTGTTAACGAGTAATTAAGAGGCCCCGACCCCAAACCATGACAAATATGGGAAGGGTCTAATTGACTTTTGTGATTGTCAGGATGTGTGTGAAGAATGCTTTTGCCAAGTTTTGTAAATTTCTCTAAAATGACATTTTTTATTCAGTCCGTAGGTGGCGCTATTGAGGTAACTGTATGTAATATTATTGGTCAGTTGCTAATGTGATGTTTCAAGTTTGATTCAAATCGGGCAAAGTATGTGCAAGTTAGAGGGTGTCAAATACACCTGACTTCCCAATGTCGATCCAAAATGGCCGACTTCCTGTTTGTCATAGGGCGGGGCCAAAATAATATTTTATGTTCAGCACGATGTGGAGAATCACTGTACCAAGTTTCATAGCTCTCCGACAAAGTAAGTGTAT
>JAVQKG010172377.1:0-14100 GCA_036025885.1 Hypseleotris bucephala
TCTTGGATGAGAGCCGAAACGTCTTCAACTCAAAACCCAAGTCCAGATGACTGATTTAAACCTTCTTCAACTTTGATTGACTACCTGGATAAAAGAATGAACCTTCACAGAAAAATGTAGTATACTTGCAAGATAATGCGTGTCCTCATTTGTCCTCCCCCTGAGCTCTAACTGCAGACAGTAGAAGCCCATTTTCAGCTTATAGGGCCCTTCATCAAAGCTTCAGAGCAGTTATGTAAGGTCTGTTCACCTCTCCTTTAAAACTATATGCACTAAGTTAACAGGGGACCAGCTATTGTTGCAGAGACTTGTTCCAACCACACTGTGAGTAAGGCATTAAAACAATAAGTTGGCTTTATTTTCAAAGAATCCAATTAAAATTTGGTCTCACGGGGCTGCCCTCGGAAAACATTGATTTACAAAAAGTATCAAATTTTGATATTAGTATATCAGTATTCCTGGTAGGGGTTGTGGCTATCTGGCATATCCCACAACTATGGGCCTCAGACAGGGTACACCCTGGACAGTGTCAACAACCATTTACTCGTAGAGGTAAATTGAGCTTCAGTAATTCTGCTTACACATGCATGTCTTTGGAAGGAGCACCCAAAAAGAACCCGCACAATAACAGGGAGAGGACATGCAGACTCCAAAGAAAGCTTCTGTCACAACCTTCAGCAGTGCTAATGAGTTTTTGTTTGCATGTCTGCTTTTCTGTCTACTACAGTATTGGCCTGGGGCTACCCAGGCATCCAACTGTCCATGATATCTCTGTATTTGGCATCTGTGTCTTTTTGTCAGATGCTGTTGATCATCCTTCCCCCTCTTTGTCTGTCTACTCAGAATTACTCAATATCTATTTTTCTTATTCACCTTCCTCCCTTCACTTGCTCATCTGCCGCCCCGCCTTTCCTCTCCAGCGACTCTGGCTGGCATCTGTTAAGCTGCTAAAGAGAAAGTGTGTATGCATGTGTGTGTGTGTATTGGTCTTGCAGGGTTGGATTTGAACAAGCGCTAGCCTGTTCTGCCCCGGTGGCCTATGAAATGAGAAAGGCAGCCACTGTGGTGCAGACCTCCACTGATAAATCTACCAGGGTTACCCCAGCATGAGTGCATCTGTACACTTGTCTGTTGGCGTGTGTGGCCCTTGCATGTGTTTGCATATGTGTAAGCGTGCATGCATGTAATGTGCGTGTGACTGTAGTGATCATCTGTGTTTGCGTCTTCAGCTCCGTGACGCCAGAATAGAGATTTGGAGAGATTTGATTTCACAGGTCCACAGCCAAATGTGTGTGTGTAATAATCTGCCATCATTGCCCTAAACGTGTGACATTAAAACACCACTGAGTCGATTCTTCTTCAGACATTTGCCTTTTTTTCATTCTTGTCTCATTTTTACTTGTGTGCGCATATTTGCCTCAGGAGAATTAGAGGTCATGTTACCAATCTATGGAGCACTCAAAGACATGGGGCACAGAGTGGTTAAGCAAGCTACAGGCAGACAGGGAGAGAGAGGGGCCACGAGGCAGCACTCAAAGCCGGGGTTACCTTGCTTATGACAGTGAGGTCAGATATTGAAGAGGTGAAGTCAATACAACACACCATTTAGGAGCCATATTTGTCTGGAGACAGTCCGTTTCTCATCCTCTCACATTTAAGAGTGAAAAAGGAGGAGTAAAGAAGTACATAATGGCATATGGGGTCTTCGTAGTATTTAAATCATAATGTAAAAATAGATGTAGTTGTAGTTTCTGCCACGTTTATTAAGGACTGAGTTTTTCTAATTTAATGACTCTCTGACTGACTGGTCTGGTATTTCAATGAGATGGTTATGGACCTACAATCACAACAGAAAATGAGGATTATTTGATACACATTATCATTTATCAATGTTGTATCAAACTTCTCTTGGATCTGGGTGTTCCAGTGTGTGACTTTAGTGTGTTTTACTGCCCCAGCAGCAGCTTGACTGCTGCATGAGGAATACTACCACAGTCCTGACACTCACCAAGGGGCTCGTTCAACAAAGCAAATATTGTCCCATCCATACACAAACGAACACATAAACAAACCTGTACCCGAACACATCCGCACTAACACACACCACAATAATTCATGCGCAGGGCCAACATGGCTGTGCAAGAGCGTGCATCTTTACTACATGCACAAGCACGCACACATACAGGCCGGTCGTTGAGGTATTTTTTTATGAGCGAGGGTCTGTTCTGTCTACCATATTTCACCTCTTTAGCCTGTGTGGGGAAAATATCTTCATGTCATGACAGCTGTAATTGTGGAGCACATTAAAATGGGTGCAGGGTGACACCTCTAACCACCTTCTATTAAAGAAACACAGTCACATACACACATACACACAGAGGACCCCCTCCTCTGCCCATTCCTCTATCTCCAACGCTAAAGTGGTTTCATTGTGGTCAAACGAGGAAATGAGCATCACTAAATGCATCAAAGCTGAATGCTGTGCTTTCTGTAGATAGTGATGTCTTGATTATATGTGTCAAATATCTGTCTATTTTCTTGAATACACAGGTCTGACAGGTAAGAAAGGAGACAGAAAATCTTTTATGGAGAAATCATCTGAATGGAAGAAATAGCAGCATTAAGAGATGTGTTTTACTCTGAGGGTGTCACCTTTTACCTTTGTTTTAGTTTTGTTCTTTACATAAATTAGCTATATAAACAAAAACAAAGCAAGCTAATTAAATATATCAGGAAACATGTTCTATGCATGTAAAATAAGCCTTTCATCTGTTTTATTTAAGTCATCTTGTATTAAAATGCAGTCTTGTGTATGTGGAAGTAATCAGTGCAGCCAATAAGCCAGGCTCTGTGAACAAAAGCGAGGGCAGCATGGCTGTTTCTCTGTTTGAGCTAAATCGCTTCACCTTTCAGCCTTTACAGACATGCACCTATGGGCCACAAACACATATAGGAATCCATACACACTTAGGCACACATGCACGGACCGATTTAACATGGACAAGTGGGCAGTGGCTCCAATTCAATTGGCCTTTCAGAGTGTCAGAGTACATGCCATGCAGTTAATGTGGTCCAATCTTCTCCACAACACACACTGTCACCTTTCATTTAAGGCCCTCTGTCAGGAGTGGTCAGCGGATCCACACCTACTGAGATCCCTTATAGTCCTTATCTTTGCTCTCCCTTGCTGTTCTGCTATACTGACACTAAAAACTACTGGTAACACTGGGGTCTTTGAAATATACTTAAAGGACCACACATCTTTTAATAAAAAAAAAAAGTTTAGGTTATTTGAATTAATCTGTGCTATTTATAATCATATACATCATTTCTTATATATTATTCTTCATAAAACTGAAGAATGCCTTAAAAAATTTGTTTTTCTTCCAACACGTTTTTTTCTTTTAGTAAGATTGTAAATGTAATGGTACAGGTCAACATTTCATGAGAAACCAGCAATAGATCAAGAAAGGAATTATTATTATTATTATTATTATTAGTTAAATACTTTTAGGATTAGGATTCTGTATCATTGTGATACAATGAAATTAATTCAAGATTTCATATATTTCTAATTACTTACATTGTAATCTTGTTTTAAATTACTTAATGTGTATATTAGGCCTCTGTTTACTCTCAGCTATTGTTTCTTGTTTAGATGTTTTTTACTTGTCCCAATAGCTGCAGCCCATTCTAATGTTCCATTCAGTGCATCTCATCCCTGTTTTCTGCCCCTTTCTCTCCTCCCTCTCTCAGGGTGTCCTCTCTTCTCTAACTGCTTTCTATCTATTTGTCTCGGTGTCAGTGCTCCGCAGCTCACACCGCCACTTTAGCCCCTCTCCCCATTGTGCTTGGCCTGCTTGCCACACTGGCTTTTCAATTGGTCAACAAGAGTAAACACCGGTTACAGAGCATCAATCACATCACATCCACAGACAGGGAAAGTAAGAGAGAGAGAGAGAGGCTCCAATTTCACTCAACCACCACCTATCTTAAACCAAATATGTGGAGAAAAAGCCACATTGAGACTGTGTGTTGAGACAATAACCCAGATGATGAGATTAAATAGTCACCAGCTCAAATGCTATCACTCGAGGAATATGGAAAATGTGATTTTTTTATTAATTCCGGTCCACGTTAAAGATTGTCAAGGGCTGGGGTCTGTCTCAACAACTATGGGTCTGAGGTAGGGTGCTGTATTATAAGTTGAATTTTAGCCAATTTTACCAAGTAACATGTCTATGGATGATAAGAAGAAGAACGCGGAAACCCACAGTAACGCTCAAATGGCATGCAGACTTAACAATATCCATAAATACCATACTATTAAACCTTTCTATATTAATGTGAACTTAGTAATTGATAAGACCGTGCCAGTGAGTGTTTTTATTACTTGGATTAGGGTTATTTGAGGCTTTGTGTGTTTGGTCCACAATGTTATCTGTAAATTAAGATATAGCCCCTATACCTCACCTGTGCCTGAAATGAATGTCTTTTGCAGCAGATGATGTCCACAGTCAGAATGGACTCGGAGTGCATCTCGGAGCAAGCTTGTTAACGTACCTAACTGAGCAGGATAACACGATGACTGTCTGTCAGTGAGTTGAGTTCACTCTTATCCACTGCTCTACACTGTATCCCCACCTCTTTGAACCCCCTCATACACATACATACAATATAAACACAATGCACTATGAAGAATTATGTCTGAGGTGACAAGGCCTGCATCTCAAATGACTGGTTTGTCACTTCTCACCTGAGCACTAAATCACTATGGAGTTAATTGGGTGAAACAACAGCAACAATTTGGCAGTATATAATGTTTTATGTCTATGTTTTATTACCATATTTGCTTAGTGTTGTGTGAGTCACTGTGTTTGCACATTAAAGCGAGCAGTCGGCTAGTGTGTATATATACTGCATTATGACCCTAATGAGACACCGTAGATGAGAGGGGACTGGAAATGCACAGAGGAACAAGAGCATGATAAGCTTCTTAACAACAATCACTCGGTGTGTAAGAGAGAGAGAAAATGATATGTGTTTGTGTGTCTCTCTCGAGCCTCTCCACTCACAGGCAGAACACCATAAACGCTGCAGCGCTCATTTGCAATCAGTAATTAGAATGCTAATTAGCCCCTGGGAGCTAACGTGAACTAGTGTATTACAAGGGCTTGATTAGGACGACCATATTCCACAGGGAGGGATTTACACCTGCATTCTATTGGCTGCTGCAAATGTCTGTCACAGTATCTCATCCAATCACATCAAATACATGAGCCACAATGCTATCAGAAAGGGAAAATTGTGATTTAGTGATTTTGAAGATGGCATGGTTTTTGGTGCCTGACAAGCAATAATTATACTTCTAATCAATTGAAAATCCTTTGCATACAAGTTTTGTCCCAAAAAGAAAATATCCAATAAGTGTTAGATTTATTGATGCAAAATTACATGTTAATGCAGAGAAATCTGGCCTTGAGCTGTAGCTAAACTTGGTATTAGTTATTTAGTAGTAAGTGGAAAGTGTCTGCCTAATAAAATGACCAATACGTGAATAGCCCCTTTAGAATTAATTCTTGAAATAACTTCTTGTCTTTACCCTTTACATTTTCTAACCAAAGACTGAATGCCTGTCTTGTCCATGCTGCTTATAGATGCTTGCAGGCATTAAGGCATCATTACCGTAAGAACAAGTTGACAAGACTCTTCTCATTTTTACAGAAGACCTAGATTGTGTCTCTGGTGGCTCCCTGTAGACTAATGAGGGAGAGAAATGGTGATGGTCTATGGACTAAAGCTTCTGTAACTTCTACTCCTGTGGTACAAGTGAGAAGATTTAGAGTCAGCTCGGGACTTGGACTCATTAGAGGTCTATGATACAATAGGAAAGTATGGTTAGGTTTATTTGTCCAATAAACACTTTCATTATGTTTTTACAGCGCTGTTGAAACTGAAATTCGACCAAAGTATCGGCATATGACTCACTGATCTTTGTGGATGGACACACAAATCACTGTAGCAACCAACGCCCACAATAAAGACGTTGCTTTGGTGTTTTTGGACACATAATTACTCTGGTCTGGGCATTGGTGTGACAGAAAGCCATAGCAAAATATACAGTGATTGTGATTAGAGATGGCAGAGCAGTCTTTTATGCCAGTGTGCTTGAGCTGTTCTATCCATCTCAATACCCCTGCCTCAATAACACAAAGACAAAGCAAAAAACAGCTATAGGTATAAGAATCAAAGTGAGCGAGTTAGTGTACTAGTTGATTATCTATTAGAATTTTATAGTGAGATTTTTCTAGTTGTACCTTTTATTTAAATAATAACAGGAAATAAATGGACAAAAAAATCTAAATCTTATATCATTTTACAATTAGGTAAGTTCCACTAAGAGATGAGTGGTAGTGATCAGTGGTTGCCTTTAGTGCATTGTTAAGCCTCAGTGAAGTGTTGTGTGGTTGCTAAGCGGACTTCACAACTATTTTACATGCACACAATCCAAGTTGTTTAGACTTTTTATTGGGCTTTTCACTCTTTGTTCTTTTAAGTTGCCTGTCATTTTGTCTTTGCCACTCCAATCTCCTTTCTCGTATCTCATATTGGCCCAGTACAGTTAGTATACTTTGCTAATATACCTGTATTTACACACACTTTTGAGATAATAGGATTACAGGGATCTACTAAAATATTCAAGAGTCCAAATTGAATAGGACATTGGATGGGATGGCACACAAAAACAAGACTATTCACCCCTCAATGACACAGTGACACGTAAAAAACGGAAAGCCAAAAGTGACAAAAAGCATGTCTCTCATATGTTTGCACTGTTTCTGTCTGGGTTATCCTGCCAGTGTCTAAGGGAGCTGGCTGAATGGAGGAGAAAATTAGACCTGATATGATAGTCACGCTTTACACTTTGAACATCTCTGTGTGTGGTGACACTCGCTGGAGCACACAGCCAAAGCAGAATATCAACAAGATGTGATACTATGCAAAACGACAAAGACAAGATAGAAAACTAATTCTAGAGATACAAAGAAGTGGTAACATGAATTTTGATGTTGCATGCATGTAACTTTACAGACGCACAATAAAAGCCAATCCTAAAATATTATATCGTTTTAAGTTGTTATGGACATGTGCTGCATAGTTTAATGTTGACAAATGAAAAGAAAATATATACACTAGATATAAGGCGAGTAAATAAGTACATTTCTACAACAAATTTTAAAAGACAATGCAAGTACTTCTTATATGCAAAGTCTAACCACAATCCCTTTCTCCTGCCCCCATCTCAACAACAAAAACAGCTACTTCCTCCTCTGTCCTTCATAAAATCTACAATTGCTCTAGCCTGGTGTCTGCCTATGTGTTTAATTACTGTGTACATCCGAAACACCTGTCTATCTCTTTGTCTGGTTTTCTGCTGGATGCTTTTTAAAGAAAGTGTGCTACAAGTCTGACCACTATTTCTTCCATGGTGTTACATATTTAATATCCTGGCAGCCCTGCATATAGACCCATCATTATGCACACATGACACCAAACACACATACTAGGGCCATAAGAGGAAATGTCACCTTGGTCTGACCAGACGACAAGCGATCAGTAAAACCCCTTGACACTGCTACTGCTGCCCTCAGGAATAACAACTACTGTGTGTGTGAATGAGTGTGTGCTTAAGGCAGTACAAAGAATCACAGCGGTGGCACAGAAATAAAATACATGGATAAAAAAAAACTGTAAATAGGAATGTTATGGTTTTATAGTATCTAACTACTACACTTTTTCAGACATAGAAATCAACTTTAAAACTTGAATGGTGATGTAAGTAAAAGAAAAATGCTACTTTCAATTTCCATTACTATTATCACGATAAAGCAGGGATTCAAAACTAGCCGGATAGTGGGACTGTAATATTGTTTTTTATATCTTTAATATTATAACTATATTTTGGCTTCTGAAAAGATAAACAAATGACATTTAACCTCCGTGCTACAAACTTTCAAGTCCTGACCCACCAAGAATCACTTCAGTAGAAAAAGTTTACATGGCTATAAAGAGGTTGTTGATTAAGGATGATTTTTAGTTATTGTATGAACCATTCCCAGCACAATACTCAACATTGAAATAAATAATGTTGAAATAAAAACAGTACTTAATAATGCCTTAATCATTAGTGTTGCCTGAGTTGTTTGTGATCCACTAATTGGAGCCACTGAGGCGCTCATCTTAAATCACTTCAGAAACAGCATGAGCTTAAGCAGCAACTGAGACACTAGTACTTATGTGTGTCTGTGTATGTCCATGTGTGTGTGTGTCTACTTAGAGCTATTATCATTAGGGCTGAGTGTGAGGCGAGCTCATTTCCCATTCAGCCCTGCCTGACTGATACTCTGTAACCCTACTCTGCTGAATGGCCCGGGACTGTTTTAAGAGCCAGCCACACAAGTCGAGGCCATTTCTCATAGTGACTTCATAAAAGTCTGAACCCCCCTTTCACCCTCGAACTCCCCCCTCTTTGTGCCTGCTTTACTCTGTGCTCTAATGCCTTTTCCCTCCCCATGATCTCACTTACAGGTGTTTGCAGGTGTTTCAATGTCTATTTTTAAAAGAAAAGAACACTTACCTGGTATTGGGGTGAAGTTGTAAAAATGCAGGACAGCACATGGAAAAAACGGAAGAAGATTGTTTTAAAAAGGATATACTGTATACATTACCCATGCAGATTTCTTGTAATCATTGGCCACTATAATAGGTGGACCTTTTGCTGTTGTTGCCCGTTTAATGGCTGTTATTTTGTGCATTCAGAGATTGTCTGCAGACATTTCTGTAACAAGTGGCCACTTGCTGCACATTGTGTCTTTTGATTACAAAGTCTGTAAACCCCATACATGGTTCTAAGTACAAATCCAGTCAGTTTCTGAAATGCCACACCACAATATTTCCTCATTCAGATGCTTATTTGAGGTTTATCTCCAACATAGGTGCATGACTATATTGGCTAGGTATGTGATGGTCTGCTTTGCTAATTTAGCTCAAAAGAGGTAAATAATAGATCCACCAAGTAAATTGGCCTGTGGAAGTTTGTATTCACACATTTTAACCACTTTTTAGTTCCTGTTTGTACTTCAATACTTTTTGTAGCCTTTAAATTCTTATTTAAAAAACTACACGAGAAAAGTGTGATATGATTGACAGTATAATGCTACTAGCTAGCTTTTCTCTTGAGTACTTCTTACACAGTCAACTTTATAGACTGTGTAGAAATGATTGAACAAACCGCTATGACAGAAATACTACTCTCTAGACTATTGTAAGCTTGCGCTGCCTTATTTCTTATAAGAACAAATACTGAAATACAACAGCGACTCCCATTGCAGAGAAGATAAACTATAAATGATATTCAATGTAGTGAAGCAGACACGGGGAAAGTGTGTGAAAAACAGTACAACATGTGCACTGTAGCCCACCACTGGCTAACAGCTCCTGGTAGACCAATAAAAAACAAATGCTAGATGGAGCAATATAAAGTACAAAAAAAGGAAGAAAGAAAAACCGCCGAACCACTCATCAGAAATATGATCGAGTCTGCACAGGAGGGGGCACTCATTAGTACATAATGGGAGGTGAGTGTACTATCATTGTACAAGGTGTGGTGATGGAGGGAGCTGAGAGCGTGCGGCCACGATATAGCATTTGTGCTCCATGTGGAGGGTGAAGAAGCCTTGTTGTGGTTTGAGCAGCGGAGGCCACCTCTAGCTAACAGCTCCTGGTAGACCTATAAATTTACCTTCATAAACAGGGGAGACGCACGGACGAGAGGAAAGAGAGAGGAGGGGGGAGGTGGAAGAACAGTATAGAAGACATTGAAGGGACAGGAAAACAGGAAAGGATTTTAAGAAAATGAAAAAATAAGTTGTTGTTAAATATAGTGTTAGATTCTGAGTTGGTTCTGTGAAGACTGGCATACACTTTGAAGTATCCCATGTACACACGATATTAAGTATATACAAGTTCCCTCGCATGTCTTGCATTTTATCATCAATTACAGCTCTTGTACTAACAAATAAATACATCTCAAATTTTCTTTACTGTTTACATTATTTTAGATTGATCAATTAAAACATGATGTAAGATGTAGAAAATAAATAAATATAATAAAATAAATAAATAAACTCAAAGTCAATTGTGAATACCTAATTTGCATAAACTGTGTGTGAACTAATTTAAAATATTTTTCAATATTTACTTTTGTGTAATTTAAATATCTAATTCAGGTTTACAGTATAGTACAAGTAAAGTATTCATAGACTATTGTCAAAATTAAGTCCTTTGAAATCTCTCAGTCAAAACGTTCGTGACCGGGCTGGTTTGATCATTAGCAGCGGTTCTACGACTCATTGGAGTGACAGGCCTCCGAGGGGTAACCCACGGCAACCCCACAGACCCCCCCAATTCGTCCCATCCCACCTTCACCCCTCCCTTGAAAGTCTTCATCTCACTCTTTTCCCCTTTAGCCAATCACTTCCCCAGATGGCGGTGGGTCATCCAGGAACTAGGAAGTAGCGGTGGACCAATGGAAAAGCAGGACTCAACCTTAACCAGTGACCCGTGACAACTTCCTCTCACAAAAACAGACTGGACCTGTCTATGGATTTGTGGGGTGGTCGTGGGGGGGCTAGACTGTCCAGCTGCCCACCTATCAACCAGACAAAGACAGAAACAAGACATAGATGGATAAATATAATGCTAAGGATGAATGATGCTGCATTTGATGGACACTGTCTTTTTCAAAATCACATATAAAACTTGGTAAAATAAAGATATCGGAAACCAAGTCAGACAGGTGCCATAAAACATTGCATACCTTCAACAAATGGGACCGAACTAAGGCGTAAATTTCTCCCAAATTGTTTTTCCTTGCATCCCGCCCCTCCATCCATCATAGGCCTAACCTCCGAGCTGTCTAAAAGAGAAGATGACTCACTACCACAAAGATTTATTCCATGCTGTCTTCAAAAGTTTATATTGTCTGTTTGATGTCATATACCTTAACTTTCAATTCAAAACTGCATTTATGCTTCCAGAATTGAAAAAATAAAACGTTTTTGTATGTCTGGAGAGTGCCTTTGAAAGCAGATGGAAACTTCACAAAGAGGTGAAGCCAGCTTAGGCATCCAGTATTAGTTTTACTGTTAAGACAATCATCCTCTTTCTCACACATGGCACTTCAATATGATGAGGTCCAATATGTTATTTTCTACGTAGGGACTTAGAATATAGTCCATGTTATGAAGGACGCATCTTCCCTTGTGAACCAGTGCATCCACATGTGTCCTAAATGATTTGACAGCACTAGGGACATAGATGTGTCTTCAATGATCTTTGGCTCTGTTTGCATCATTCCTTCTTTTCTTCTATCTCTCTCCACTGGACCCAGAATGCTTTGAGGCTGCGTCGCTGCCGCCTTTGAACGAAGATCAGAGCAAGTATTTTGGCTCGCAGACTACACACGGCTAGTGGGCTCATTCAGATGCTATTGGTGTTTTGATAGCAAGTCCCCTTTGGTCTATTCTATGTGTATACAAAATCAATAAGAAAAACTGAACCTAAGAAATATTGTGGCTTTTGTAACAACTTTGGCAAATATCTGATACATATAATAAATAACAAAGATTTCTGTGCTGTGTGTATAAATGCATGCATAAAGCAGTAGAGAGCATACAGTAGATCCTAAAACCAATTTAAAACTTTTACTGCAAGTTACAGAGATCTTACATTTTACCGCCTATATATAAGCTGTGCACTGCAACAACAATATATGTTTCACAACTTTGGATTTGGAAAATTGTTTTGACATTGTGAACCATTTCTAGCATTTTTAATCAGACAATGTGATACGCTTTGAAAAAAATACCAAGATACCTACTTTGCATATACAAGTTACTGCATGATTAGATATTTTCCTTAGTAAAAGAAAATAGATATGTGTTAAGCAGTTAATGGTTTAATTTTTATAAAGAAGTATTTCAAACAGTAGTGTGACTGGTTTGTTTGTGAACATGTGTGTGTTAAATCCGCATTATAAAAAAGAGCAGGAGAAAACCAGAAAGGAGAGGGCATGCTTAACTGCTACCTTTTACACCTGTCAGGAACCAACTCAAGTGTGTTTCTACAATATTTATATATCTGACACACACAAAGAAAAGCAGAGAAACAGGCGAGTGAGGTCTGCAAACAAGCACTTCAACAACCTGCTGCAATTTTGTGTAAATTTCTTCTTAAAGAAACCCTCACACACACACACACACACTCCACACTGCGTACATTGTGCAGCTATCATATAGTTGCTGTCAAAGCCACCACCAATTATGACCATTAGGAGTCCCATCATGTCACTAGCTGTCCCTGCTCGGTCGCCCTGCACCCCTCCCTCGCTCAGAGCAGACCCTATAATCTAACCTCACTTTGCTACCATCACACAAACACACACAACATTGTTACATGTGCCACGTTTTATCTGTTTTTTCTCTTTCTCCTCAAGCAATTTTTATAGACAGAAACAAAATGGATGTCTTTTCAGTGAATGAAAGGGAAAGTTGGTAGAGGAAATAGTGCAGCGTATATAATAAGTCTTTTTAGCTTGGTCTTCAATTACCTTTCAATCAAAAAGGACTAACTAATCGTGATACTCAATATGTGCTATGCTTTTTACATATTAACATCTTTCAATTTCTGAACATCTTATTATATTTTCTAACATGCTCAAACCATGTGTGAGTAGTCCCGTGTAAAAGTGTGTGAACAGGAAGCTATTAGCCTTACAGCCAGTGACTAGACAGTAGTTAGACCACCTGTTTGAGTTAACAGGTAGTTCTGAGTTTATGGGTCTTAAGTAGACTGTTTCCTCTGGACTAGGTCTTTTCTAAGAAGTTCATTCAGTGTTATGTGCTAATGTCAATGAGTGCATAGTAACCACAGTAAAGCCGGCAACCCTTAACCTTAAACAAGACTGTTGAAACGGTATTGTTAATATGCCAAAAAGCTAATTTATAAAAAAAAAACTGAAATAAACATGCTATTTCAATAATATGGATTGGATTTACATTTCTCAAGTCCCGAGGTTATCTTATTCCACATAACACACTAGTATCCATATAGCTAGATATTGCCACACAACCTCGCCAAATGCCTTTAAACTTTCACACATTCATACTTTTCAGGCAAGTTGGTTTCAGTGTTTTGCTCAAGAACACAATGCAGTACAAACTGGTTGGACTTTTTGATGACCTGCTCTACCACTGCCATCCCAGTACTGTGTAAATACTGCAGTACTAAAGGTCCAGTGTTTTCCTTAACATTGAAAGGCAGTTGTCACATGTCACCGTAGTGCTCAGCTACAGCTCTAACTGGGCACAGAGGCGTTCTAGACCATACACTACTACACCACAAGGCACCACTGAACTCTCAATCCGACAGAGCGGGACACACACTGGGGTCACTGCTACATTTAATTGGGTCCCCGAACTATCCATAAAAGGAGGCCAACCAGAGATCTGACAGAACTTTGGTTACAAAAAGACACTATAAGGATAGGGCTATTCCCATTATGAAGAAATCAAAAGTATCATGGTTAAGTGCCACAGCTTGAGGTAATAGCTGCGGACACAATGACACATACAGGTGCAGTCCCCCATAGAGCCCCAGTGTGTGTCATTAGGGCTATCACAACCACTCTACAAGGATTAGATGAGTGTTAGAAGAGGACACAGCCAGTCACAGCTCACCATTGGCTTGTCTACACACGGCTGGACACCAAATCCCTGCTGCTGTCTGTGTGCGTGTGGCTGAGTGTGTGCCAGTATTGGGTGTATCATGCTGTGAGCTTTGAGCAGAGATATCAGTGCACCGCTGAGTCCTTTATACAGCTAATCCATCACACACACACTGTTCAGAAGGAGCATAATTACCTTTACAAGACATCATATGTAGTGTTTCTTATTGTTAGAAAGCCCAGCTCTGGAATATGTACATTCAGTAGAAATGATATGGTGCTGAAATGTAATTCTTGTAAAAAATGAGACAATG
>JAVQKG010172470.1:0-13836 GCA_036025885.1 Hypseleotris bucephala
TAAAATAAAGTGTGACTAAAGTATTAATTCAGTTCTAAAGCAAGGCTAGAAATAGTAGTAGTAGTTCTAAACCAGATCTAAGTTAGGAACTAAACCTGGACTAAAACCATGACTTAAAGCTTTCGTCTGAAAAAATCTTAAAAAATGAAGAAACTAAAAATTAAAAAGCATAAAATGGCTTAAATAGCTACCTGACCCTCTTCTATGATGTCAAGTAGGTTGTCTGTAGTCTGTAAATTGTTATTAAAAGGTCTGTTGTGGTGTAAAATGTTAAAGCTAGCTTATTGTTGGTTGTATAAGCTAATATATTTTCAAAGACAAAAACAGCTGTAATAACCCAGTTCATTTTGTTCATAAGTTATGATATGACATATGTTTAAGATTATTATCAATCAATAATATTTTACCCTTAGTTAATAGTGGGCGAAATGCTAAAAACATCACAATTTTAATGCGCTATAGTCACAATCAAAATTTCTCAGAATTTTAGTTGACATTGGATTTTTGAACACTACTGCTATAAATGTCGTCATTAAAATATTTTAACAGTGTACATACTTAGCACTATTTATTTAGATTTTTTTAAATTATGAACCTTGGTTCATTGGTACAGTAAAAATAATGATGAAGAGCATACGATAAATGAATGCACTGTAGCACGACTCAGCAATATTCCCAGATTAGCATGTTGTATATAGCTTCATATTACAATCCAATTTTTTTTCAATATATCGCACACTCCTAGTTGTAGTGTATTTTCAGAAATGATTATACGTTTAGCTAAGTTTTTAAACAATTTTGTAGTCCTCTATATAGTTCTGTACATTGTGATTTTGGCGGCTAGCGACGACATTCGGACGTGCATTAGCTATCTAAATTCCACCTGCTACGATACACTTTAGTTAACTAAGTTTCAAATTCACTGTTTGATTACTCTATTCTCAACAATAACAAAAACTCATCAGGTCAATTGTTTAGTTGGAAAAAAAATCCCATGTACCATTATTCCAGCACAGTTTTGACCAGACCACAATACAAAACATGTGGCTAGCTGTAAACACCAAGAGCTAGCTAAAAACCTTTTTAGTAGCAACCTGTTGACCTACTGCTATTTACAAAAATGCCAAACAGTCAGAATCCACCTAGACCCGGGGAATACGCCCACTAGTGCATTGTGGGAAACTACGCGAGCAAAAAAAACACCAATGCCCTCCGTGGCTATCTGACCTTATCCACCGACCAGCATTGGCCAGACTAGTAGCTAATTTGGCTGATGAGCTCCAGGGAGATAGCGCCGTAATAGAATCAAGACAATACAGGGCTAGATTTTCCGACTTATTAGCAGACTCCTCGAGGATGTAGAGAGAGCAGAGAATGAACTTGGGTTGAACCGAAAAGAGTAGAAGTCCTTTGGGGCACATTGATAGCGGCGAGACGTCCAAAGAGTTATTTTTTTACCAGAAGATCATAGCAACAGATGGAGTGAGGGCTATGCATATGACAATGGATCCTTTTTGTAAACAGAAAGTTCTAAATTCCAGAATAGAGACAACTGGAGGCAAAATCCTAATACATTTCAATGGTGGAATTAGCATTAGACACAAAATATTGAAGATAGTACATGTAGGTAATGTCAGAGTCTGTTCATGTGTGACCAACTTTATTTAAATATTTGACTTGTAGGTGTACGGTGTATAGATGATGAAATCTCATATAGCTGGTTCTAAAATGATCATAGTTTTAATCTTTAACCAAATAAAACTATTTTTTAGAAAGAAATGTTGCAAATACTGGGGTGAAGTGTTAATATTTTCTGAGAATCTTAAAAAAGTCTTGAAAAGTTGAATATTGTATAAAAAAATAACGTCCATTAAAAATGAAATCATTTACGTCAACAAAATTTTCTTCCTCTTAAATTCGCACCAGTGATATTCGGGGCCCGTAGTGCACACATCCCCTCAGCTTGTCGCCCTTACGCCTTATTGCCCTCCCTCCCCCAGCTCTGAGGATGACCCCCCACCTCCCTCTTCTAACCTGCCTGCTTTTAGTTCCAATACTAACCCTGACTTGCACCATTCTTCCATCCTCTCCCATTGACCCTATCCACCAATCTTGATTGTTTGTCTCTCCATTTTCAGTACCCACAGATTGAAAAGCCATTATACAGTTCACACCAAAGACACAATGAAAAATGTGACTAAATGTGGTTCAAGCTGCATATATAAGAAATTGGATGGTCAAATTTTACTATTTTGCCCAATCTGACTTTGGTGTGGACTGTTCCTTTAAATTTACCACCATATTGGTTGCAAATAATAGAAGTTTGCATGGGATAATTCAAGTCTTAAGCACTGACGAATTGGCCACTACTTGAATTACTTTAACTGCATGTGTAAGAAGGCCTAAGTTGATGCATGTACAATGGCTTATTTCATATATAAATTATTTTGGAAGCAAGTTTTGTGTCATTATCATATAGTATTTGGTTGAATTGTGGATAGTAAGTAAGATTAAGTTTTAATTTAGCATCTTTTAGTATTCATTGTTTAAAAAAAAGTCTTTGTGTTGTTGGGTTGTTGTTTTTCTTGTAAATTATGATCAAATCACACAGTTAAATAAGTAATATGGAACTATGGTCCTTTTTTGGTCATTTAGTATTGCCTTTCAATTGGAGTTGCAGTTTCTGTCAATGACAACATAACACAAAGGGAATAAGAATAATTAGTGTGTGGAGTTTATAGTATTAGGCATTAAAGGTATTAAGCAGGATCTTTACAAAATGCACTTTTTTAAATATTACCCAAAATTGGCCGTTAGTTTATTAGTAATATTCATAAACATTGGCCTCTGTGGTGCTCAAAAGAAGCCAAAAATAGACCACTGGTTTTGGTCTATTATTGGTGGATCATGTTGGCTTGTCTGTTATTGGTTAGCCTGCAGTGTAAATAAGGAAGTGTCCTGAAATTAGGAAGTGCCCTGCTGTACACATTAGCTCCGGTTGTACAATGGCTGAGAAAGAAAACTAAAGCAAATATCTGCAAAATATTTAGAAATGTTTATACCAATCGCGATTAGCATTGATGCTAATAGTGCCATTTGGATCCTAGTTACACTAATGGTACAGTTAAATTGGTAAGTGACTCAGAAGTAGTCTTTATTACGTTTATGGTTGTTATTGTTGAGTGGGACATTGACCGGCACTAGTTTCCCAAATGGTTGCAAACATCCTCTGTGATACATTTTGTCAATAACGTTCATTGTGAAATTGTCAGAAACTAGGTCAGAGCACCTATAAAAAAGTACAGGGTGAAAAAACGACTAATGTAAATGTTTAAACGTAATGTCAAATTATGTGTTTATTTTTGTTGGAATCCGGCAGAAAACAAACAAAAAACAAACAGATTTTAATCTTTTAAAAGATAAAGAAAATGTCCGTGTTATTTCACATTTTCACCACATAAAGCTATTCTTAACACAGACAGCAGAACAAAGGTGGGTAAAAGTACTCTTTAATACTTTCAAATTTTTACTCAAGTAAGAATGCTGTTACTTCAAAATATTATTACTCAAGTAAAAGTCAAAAGTATGGTGCAGTAAAGCTACTCTTAGATTTACAATTTATTCAAAAAGTGACTCAAGTAAATGTAACTGAGTAAATGTAACTGATTACTACTCACCTCACCTCGTGTACTTTGGATATACTGTACCTTTCCTTTGAACACCCACTGTATTCAGCCTAGAAAGAGTGTTTATGACTTCCAGATGCCACAGTACGCTTCCTCTGCCACTATTCATTCCCGGGCTCTAATAGAATGTGAGGTGTGTATTTAAATGGCACACCTGGAGACGCATGTGAGCACTAGATGACTTAACACTGGGCTGGATCACCATAGCTCACATGCACATATCTTATCATTCCAATTACTAATAAGTGAGCATAATTGAATTCAAATACAGAGAAAGCGCACACATACATTTAAAGGGAACATTGATTAAGATTCAAGATATTCAAAGCTTTTATTTAGGGGTGCACAATAAATCGCAAAATGATTGTTATTGCAATATTAATAAATGCAATATCCGTATCGCAAACATTCTATATTACCGCACAAGACAACTGTTCAATCTGACAGCGATTTACACTTAACATAATTATCAGTTTACATGTTTAGTGCCTTGAATACAAATCTGTTGTGACCAAGTTTCATGTATTTAAAAGTAATATTTTAGTCATTATTTCTATATTGTCTTCACTTTGTCATTGGTAGTTTTGATTTTGAAGCAATTTAGATAATAGCTTTGCTCAACTGAATCAAAAATATCGCAATGATATCTACAAATATCGCAATATTCAACATGGTTATCAATTATCACGTTTTTCTCATTTCGTGCAGCTCTACTTTCATTGTCATATGCAGAGTAAGGAAGCAAGTTTCCCTGTACAATGGAATTCTGACTTTGCTGCCCACACTGGATGCCAAGAGGATAGAAATTAGGTATAAAATAGATAAATAATAACATAAAGAGAAGCATGCAAAAAAACCAAACTTGATACAAAAATGATCATGAATAATAATAATAATTAATAATAATTTCGCTTACATTTTGAGTCCATTAGTCATTCACTCCACAGTCACATACTGGTGGTAGCGATGTGGCTGCCATTTTGCGCCAACGACTTCTACAACCACCACCAAACACCAATTACGCAACCACATTTATACACAGGCAATATGGGTTACGTGTCTTGCCCGAGGACACAATGACAATAGACACAGTTTAGAGCGGGATTGAAACCAACAACCCTCCAAGCACAGAGCCAAGATTTAAATGATACACTTTCCTAATTCCTCTCCTTTGCAACCCTCTATCACGGTCTCACACAAACCAGGAAGTATGTGCACAAGCAAGGAGGTATAAGGATAACATAGCAGAGATCTGGAGGTGGCTTTTAATTCTTCAAAATAAAAAAAATAAAAATTGTAATTAAGCAGTGAATTTTTAAATACAACAACAGCTCCTTTATATTATTCCTGATAGATTCTATTTCTTGATAGATAAAGGATGTATCGACCAATCAGATTGCTCCTGTCCTATGAAAGTGTGTGATTGGTTAAACAGTTCCTTCCATCGCTCAAAAACAAAAATGCTTATAATACAGCCCACAGGTGACCTCAAAGTCTCATTTTAACTCTTTTATGTTGTACTAATAACTAAATAATTATCTTTGTCAAAACACAAGGAAAATGAAATCAGGTAGTGCAGCTTTAACTTCTATGTATCACCAAAAAATGTCATGTCAAACACTTTGTATCTTGAAAAACAACTGGTCTTCTACTTGCAAGTGCATCTAGTCAAGACGTTCCAAAATAGCACTAATTAGTTTCTGCTTCTGCGAGCGTACAAGTGCATGTAATTATTCCCTTAATGGCTACCCTATCCCGGCGAGAAGCTAATATTGAGAGGGTGGGGGAGGAAGAGGGGGGCCGGCCTGGGGCTTGCTTGGTAGACACGCAGTATGGTCTCACCCCCGCTAATGCCAGATTTATTTAGAAGCGTTTAACTGCTGAATGGTTATAGAGAAGGGAAACAATATCCTTTGAAAAATGTCAGTGGTGAGGATAGCTTTAATATGGCATGTCTTTGTGGTGACAGACAGACAGCTAATGGGCAAAAGAAGTACCTGCAAGTTTTTTTCAGCTCAGCATCTTGGGATTAAAACAACTTTAGAACATGGTTTAAAGTGCTGAATAGTTGATTTTTGCATATTGGTCTTTAAGCGTGTGAATTGGCTCAACCTTATTCACACAAGGATGAGTTTTCAATATTGGCCTATGTCTAGTAAATAAAAATTATGTTACAGCTGAACTAACTGATTTCTTTGTCCTTGTATTTTGGCAAAGGAGCTATTGTTTTAGTTGAAAATTCACAGCTTATTGTTATTGTTTATTTTAAAGATTCAAAAACTGTCTCCAGATCTCTGTTGTTATTCTCATACTTCCTGACTTGTGTACATACTTCCTGGTTTGTGTGAGACTGTGATGGAGGATGGTGAAGGAGAGGAATCACAAAATCGTACGTATCGTTGCATCCCTAAACTCCAGCTGGTAGAAAGCTTAGAAAAGTTAGCATAATGCATCCACTTTAATGGAAAAGTTATCTTTTATTAAACTCTTCCTTTTTTATTTACCTTATACAACTAACTACTTTCCCCTGTTTACCTAACCTGCACCCCGGCACTACTTCTAACCGCGGATGGAGCCGTCATTTGTTTGAGGTTGTTCTTTGACCGTATCACAGCAGCCAAACACCGGCGGAGTGACACGCTGTCAGTCACCTCTCGCTCTCTCCCATCATGCACTGCTTTGAAGGCTCGTAGACTTTCATCACAAGTTTCCCCGTCGCTTCGTCTGCTGCCTGTCAAGACTTTTATTTCACCGCCACCGCGTCCTTCTCTTTCTTCAGCCCATCTGTCGTTTTTTTTTTACCTTTTGGCAAACTCCGAGATCTCTATATTAAGCTAGCAAGTGAGCCCAAACCGTTCCTTCCGAGTCCCAAGTATGTAATGTGACAGGGAAACAGCGGGATTAAGGTCGTAGTGGAGTTTAGGTTAAGGGCAAAGAGCATACATTTAGATAATTCAAAATCGAAGAAATGCTGTTGAGGTAGTCTCGATTTCGTCATATGAATACAGAATAATAAACATATAATGCACATTAATTCATTGGTCGAGCAGTTTTTAATATTACAATTTTGCATTTATAGACTTGAGTTGTACCATTTTAGATTGGAAAGCCAAACTTGCAATCGTCATTGACACTAAGAATACATTGCTTTAGAATGTAAAATGTTGCAGACCTTAGAAAAACACTGAGCGCAGACATCCGCCAAGGCTGCTCATTTACACGGGTCACTCCCAAAGTGATTCTTTAAGAAATTCTGGATCCTGACAGTGATACAAGTTTTTTGAAAAATAAAATAGAAAAAATTGCTTAAAATTGACTTTCAGACCGTGGCTGTAGTCTGTAGAGGCCAGGGGATGGACTGAAGTCAAAGCTTGACGACTATTGGTCAAAGTCATAACCCACAAAGTCTCATCTGATGTCGCTGTAGAGGCCTTGCAGGGTACATACTACATCACAGAATAATATGAAGCATTTTTAACTTTTAATCTTACAGAGTACACCTTTTATCTCATCATATTAAAATTCTGAGCCAAGTGGGCAGTGGGCAGTTGGTCTTGGGCGCCTCCTGGCAGACCTTTAGGCATATTCATTTCGGGGCACCATATGTTCGATGTAACCGCGATAGAGTCATCGACAAATGTGTTGTGACAGGTGGGCGGTTTACCACAACTGTGCCCGCGTCCACACCTCCTGCAGGGACACTTGACTCACCGCCTCGGGCCCATAGTGGACTGGTCGACAGGCTAATATGAGTCATAGGTGATGACAGCCATAGGGGGAATTTCAGGACAACTGGTGTTCTAAATGTCATGGAAAACCTGGAAAATAGGCAGTTTTCCATGGCTGGGAAATGAATGGGAAACGAAAGCCAAAGCTGGTAGTGTTTGGGGGGTTATCGTGGAAAAATGTTTTGTAAGATTATTGACTTTATAAAGATGTAGTCTGGGAATTCCATAAAATATGTTTAAAAAGGTTAAATGCTTAACACTGCTGAAAAGTTGTCAGAAAGATTAGATATAGTTGGGCTGCACTTTATCTCAATCGCTAGAGCGTGCGGCCCATATGCAAAGCCAACAGTGCTTGCCCCGGCGTCGTGAGTTTGAATCAGGCTGACGCAACATCAAATCAGTTTGACTCGCACCAATTGTAGTTTTGAGTGGTCTATCAGCCCACACAAAATCTGATTTGATGTTGCAGAGGCTAGGGGAGGGACTTAAGTCAAATAATACTTAGCTATCTTTCCAGGATCAGATAGTCAATTATAAGCATTTATTATTTTAGGACACTTCCGGACTATAGCTTTAAGTAAGTGCCCCAAAATACTACATTTGTCTAGTTAAATATAAATCTACTCATTGCGGCCCTAAGCACACCAGAAGGCAAAACTCCATTTGTAAAATTTGTATCAAAGGCACTCATATGACATTATCCAACAGATTTGGTTAACAGACAACAGCATGTCCCTGCAGGGCTACCGTAGGTGTTCATATGACCAGAGAGGAAAGCTTTGAGGTGTGCAATTGCAAGCTGCCATGTCACTGCACATTTGTTTGAACATCTTTCATACTAAAACAATTATGTTGTAGGCCCCATTCACCATTTAGAATTACCACATCTTTCTTTACTAATTTCTTAAATCCTCAGGCAGCCATTTTGCTACTGACCCAAATACCCAGAGGTAGTCTTCAGTTACATTTAGTTACATTTACTTGAGTAACGTTTTAGATAAATTGTACTTCTAAGAATTGCTTTGCTGCACCATACTTTTTACTTGAGTAATAATATTTTGAACTAACCGTACGTTTACTTGAGTCATTTTTTGGGAAACTTTTACCCACTTCTTTGTGTCATGTAAAAATGGATTTGTATTGTGAAAAATGTTAGATACTTTTGAAATACTGTTCCTAGTGCCTTAAAAATATTATCCTTTCGTTTATCTTTTAAAATAATTACAATCTTTATTTTTAAAAATTACCGATAACAACAAAAATAAACAATCACATTACATTCAAAACGTTACTTAGTCGTTTTTTCACCCTGTACTTTTCTACTCAAAATTATTGGCTACTCTTCCCCACCTCTGCTAATACCCCCACCTCATTCTGGCAGCCCATGTAATTATACCCAATTAAAGAGAAATCATAAAACACCACCCAACTGCATTACTGCTAACTGCCTCCCCTGCTGCAATTCTGATTCATGTTTTTTTAATGTGGTCATAAGTCGCAACACTGGCTCTAATATACCGCTCCAAATGAAAGATTTTTAATTGGAATCTCTATTTGCGGCTTTATAACATTGATGATACTCTGTTCAGAAATGACAGGAGTGATAAGTTACAATTTCGATCAAAGTCGGTAAATAGCGCAGTCAAGACAAGACTGATGAAGCTTGTTTGCAGCTAATTCCTTGTAAACTTGTAATAACTGTGTCCAATTTCTCAAAGCCAGCAACTTATTGACTCCCATAAAAAGCTTTGGTAGTTAAAGCCGCACTACCCGTGTATTTTGGCAAAGATAATTATTTAGAAGTACAGCATAACGGAAGAAATCTATGAAGAAACGAGACTTTGAGGTCACCTGTAGGCTGTAGTATAAGGGTTTTTGATTTAGACCAAGAGAAGGAACAGTTTTTTTATTTTATTTTATTTTTTTTTGTGGAGATAGATATTTTTGGGCTTTTTAGGCTTTATTTGATAGGACAGTAGATTGACAGGAAATCAGGGAGAAGAGTGGGGGGTGACATCTGGCAAATGGTCGTGAGCCGGATTCGAACTCACGACACCAGGACAAGCTCTGATGGCTTGTATATGGGCCGCACGCTCTACCTACTGAGCTAAACAGTGGCCCGGGAAGGAACTGTTTACCCAATCACACGCTTTAATAGGACAGAAGCTCTCTGATTGGTCGATACATCCTTTATCTATCCAGAACTAGAATCTATCAGGAATAATGTGAAGGAGCTGTTGTTTTATTTTAAAATTCACAGCTTATTCACAGTATTTAGATTTTAAAGAATTAAACAACAACTCTAGATCTCTGCTATGCTATTCTCATACATCCTGGCTTGTGTACATACTTTCTGGTTTGTGTGAGACTGTGATAGAGGGTCAGGAAAGGGGACAGTATCATTTAAACTTTTTAGACACATCAATTTTACAGTCACTAAATCAGGTAGTGCAGCTTTAAGATGCTATTGAATGTTTATAAAATGTACATCAATTTGTACTTAAACTTTTTTTTTCTCAACATAACCCATATTGTCTGTTTAGCACTATACGCATTTGGGGTGGGCAATATGGCACCAAAAGTCAAATTGTGATATGAAGTTATTAAGATCATTGAATACTGATACATTGCATTCATTTGTCCTCTGCTCTTCACTGTCATATTTACTATAACATAAGTAGTGGTCATGTTAATTAAAAAAATATAATAAATAATATTAAATGTTATTGGTGATCACTGAATTGGATATAGATTGAATCTGTAGTCAAAAATGGTTTTCTGTAGCAATAGTTTTCTGTAAAAGGCAGAAAATTCAAAATTGTGATCCTTTATTAAAAATCATTGTGGTATATTTTTACCCTATCCCACAGTCCTTGTTTCTCGTAGATCCCTAATTTTGCATGTATACCATTCGTTTCCCTATCCTCCCCATTGACTTCCACACACACCTGCTGCAGACTGCTCCCTGACACCACAAATGAGCTCTGATTAGGAGAGGTTTCGTCCTAGCCGCCTTTCACACCATTAAGGCCCACACAACACAGCGCCCAAGGACACCTTCATGGTAGATTTCCAGCAGCTTAATATCCCTAGCGTTTAGAGTTCAATGTTGCACGAACCATCTTCTAAGCTCCGTTGACAGTGAATTTGACAAGCCCGTCTGATTGCGCGCCGGTCGGGTTGCCTCTCACTCCAGATAGAAGGGTTATTTTTGGCTGGGTTTTCGTAAGCAGGTGCTGTGATGTTGCGCCTCTCGCTGCTGAGATCCTATCAATATTTAAAATCATCTCGGAGAAGATTTATGTCTGACTGGGGAGCTCTTGGCCTCTGTCACTCACAGACCTGAAAGAAAGCCCTATTGATCTGGTAACAGTGAGGGAAATGGAAGCTAGAGTGTAGTTGAAACAGCTCTCAGTAAACACAGCCTGTCTCTCCCAGCTGCTTCTTGACCTATATTAGTTGTAAAATATAGATGTTTTCCCTCTGGCTCTCCATCTGATATCCTGTCTCCTCTTGTGTGTGTTGCAGGTGTGAGGAGACCTCCTGATGTGGAGAAGACTAACCACAGTGTCCACTACACTCTCCTCATCGCCTGTGTGCTGGTGGCCTTTGTCCTGGGAGCCTTCCTCTCTGGGTTCTTGGTCTCATGTTACTGTAACCACACTGGGCACAAGACCAAGAAGTTGGCCAAAGATCCCGAAGCCCCCATCCCACACGCCCTGTCCCTGCGCAGCCTGGCCAAGCTGAACGGACTTCTGGACAGTCAGAGCAAAGATGACAGGCTAGAGGTGTCCTCTCCAAAGATTTACAACTCTCTGTTTGGACACAGCAAAGAGCACCATGTCCCTCGGAGAAACGGTCATCATGGTCTGACCATGGGAGACCTGATGCACTCACACCACCACCACCTACACCACTCCTCTGAGCTGTCCGGACTGCCCACTCCAGACTCCACTCCTGAGCTGCCCATCAAGAGCATGAAGGCCTTCAAGAACCAGTGGGAGAAGAACCAGAACTGTAACAACGCCAAAGATAAGTGTCACAGCAGCTCCAGGCCCAGCTCAGCCCTGCTTCCCCAGCAGGTCTTCCCCTACTCCCACAGCCTGTCCAACGGCCTGCACCTTGAGGAGCGCAAGATCCACAACGTGGAGCGAGTACTGTCCCAGCCCTACTCCGGATACCCTCAGAAGGTGATGGAGGTGACCTCTCTGGACGAACTGCTCAAGCACATTCATGAAGCAGGCAGCAGCAGTAAGCCCACTCAGCTCATGAGCCCCTCAGGTCTGATGGCCAGTGGTGGAGCAGGACAGCTGGCCTTCTCCAACCGTATCCAGCCCCAGATCCCTGAGACGGAGTCCGCTCCATACTACAGCTCCTCCACCCTGCCCCGGGACAGCCTGACCAGACGTATGGATGTACCTCCGGACATCCCCCCTCACCACCAGTCCACCCTGGAGAGGAGGCACTCCTCCCAGAGGCACTCACTGCTCACTGCAGCTAACAAGATGGTGGCCAACGGAGGAGGAGGAGTGATCCCTCGTCAGCCCAGTTTCAGCCAGAGGAACGGAGGTCCTCACCAGCCTCCTCCACTCCTCGCCAGAATGAACTCTACGGGCAGTGCCTGTGAGGTCCACTACTCCCTCATACCTAATGGTTACCTGTCCCGTCAGCACAGCTACACCGGAGAGCAGGACATCCCACACAGAGGAGCCATCGTCCGCAGAGCCTCCTCCCTCAAACCTGATGTCCCTCCTAAACCCCTCTTCATCCCAGCCTCCTCCCCGGTCAACCAGCCGGGCAAGTTCAACTACTGAGGACCTACTGAGGACCAGGAGACTGGACTACAGAGGCTGTTCTTAATGTAACTGACCTAAACTAATAAACTCCTCTGACCTCCAGTGCACCCCCTGGTGGTTCTGTGACCACAGTGTCACTGTGGACAAAGCCTCCACCAGACGTTCTTCTGTTTGTCCGGCGATTATCTTTGTACCATATTGGTATTGCTGAGCTATTGCTTTACTATAGAACTGCAGACTTAGGTGGCGTGTTGCCTCCTCTTATTTGAACCTGCCATGTTCAGTGTGATTTACTAAACCAGTTCAGTTTGAAAGTGTGCTCTTGAAGAACTTTGATAAGACTTCAAACCCGGGATCCTGCGACGCTTCGATTCATGCTTTTGCTTAACCTTTTCTGATGTAGTGTTGGACCAGCCCCGCCCACTCTGATGTGTTTATTATGCATGTGTGTGTATATATATGTGTGTTTATAGCCACACCGTATATGTATACATATACATATGCAGTATATGTAAGTCAATGGTGAAGTCTGAACCCCTGAAAGTAGTTCTGTCTCTGCCTTATTATAATCTCTCATCTTTGGGCATATCCAACTTCTCCCCTAGTAAAGAATCGAACGTAGGGCCTCCAGATCACACACTCCATTTGCCAAATTTCACCGGTCACTAAAGCTCAGCCTGTGTTGAATAAGGAAGCTCCTCACCTCTTCTGTTCTAGTGGATGTCAGGTCAGGCCTAGAGCGTGGACATGGATGGATTTGAGATGTATGGTGCTCCACTTATTGTGTGGGAATAAACATTACTGTGAGCTCAGAGACGGTGAGAGCCAAAGAGGTGAAGACAGTGTGCTCTGCTTTCTAATGCATCACACACAACGGACTGCGACTAGAGTTATTAACTTTGTGTGCTATTGGTTGTAAATAAAGGAATAATTACTAGCCAAATTTTAATTGTATGTGTAAATGTGTGCCTTATTTAAAGATAGTTTGTGACCTGAGGGAGGGGGACGATGCAAGGGGCTCAGGCGGCTATGCTCCAGTATATTCTTGATGTTTCATTTTGTATGCTTGTCGGTACGTGTCATATGAAAATGTGAAGAGTTTCATTCCACAGGTTTTAGCCAGACTTTGGCCACTGTGAGTACAATAGTGTTTTGTTACCTATCAGTATGTTGAGCTTTTTAGTAGTATTTTACAGCGATGTGCACCATGGAGAAGATTGAAAGACTTTAGATTTTTGCATTTTGGAATGAAACCCTTCATCTCTGTGTATCGTTCCTCTACCTACATCCCTTAAGTGTGAACAGGCAGGATTATTTTGGGAAAAGTAAATACACTTGTTACAATATCTTACACTGGCTCTCATGTTTTGTTGCTGTCATGTTGCTTTCTCTGTTTTCAAGTGTTGATGAGATATCTTCGACTTTAAAAAGGAGTGGACTAGAAACGTGTTTAGAGCAGAAAAATGCAAAGAAGTCTATTGGCCTCATAATGCCTGGCTTTGATAACCAAAATACTACATACGACTGCACTCTATCCACTAGTATAATTGAACTTATTGAGTAAAGGTTTATTCTGTCTTCTTAAGTAAACAGACTCTCCTGTCTTATTAAATTAACTTTTTAAAA
>JAVQKG010172554.1:0-15922 GCA_036025885.1 Hypseleotris bucephala
TAGCCTACTTGGTCTTTGTACAATGTAATTTTGAGTAATGAAAATGATACTTATTTCTTTATGAACAAATACACTGCAAGTCATCTATAAAATTTTGACTTTTCTATCACAAAGCCAAATAATGCAACTTCATCATTGTATCCAAGTTAAGCTGGCACATACTATCACAAATCTTCCTAGTCTGGTTTTGCCAATCATCAACTCCAAAACATCGTCTTCTTGAGAATAATTATACTGCAAGTCATCTCTGGGCCGCACTCATTTTGTCTGCGATAGTGCAGCGCTCACCAAAATACTGATTTGAGTCTGGTCGGATGCGTGCTGCTGTGACATCATTGTGAACTAATCTTTTATTCTCTCTTCTCTCACCCCTCTTCTGTCCCCCTCACCCCCTTCGCCTCACCCATTATGTCCTCATCTCTATATCCATCCATCTGTCTGTCTGTCTGTGGGCCTCCTTAGCAGCAGCAGCCATGGTCCGTAGACAGGAGCAGTATAAGGGGGAGAGATAGTCGGCGAGCACTCCTCTGCAGTATTGATGACCCAATGATCCCCTGCAGAACTGAGCCAGTCAAGCAGCACACACTCAACTCAACTCTGAATCACAACTACGGCAACAAGTCTTAGGTAAAAGCACCTGGATCTGCATTGTGAATGTAGTGAAGTCGGTCATGTCATTTTTTGGTTGGTGGAAGTTTAGTGTAGTGTATTATAGTAAGTGTATGACAAGAGTTATGGGCCACTGTAAATACAAATTATGACTATGCTGATTAAGGCTTGGCATTAAAGAGGTAATATTACTCCTGGTGTAATATTAATAGTGGCAGAGTGGTTAGTGCTCTCACCTCACAGCAAGGAGGTTGTGGATTCAATTCTTGGGCAATCCGAATACAATCTCTCTGGGTGGACTCTGCATGTCCTCCCAGTGTTACCGTGGGTTGTCTCAGGGTATTCCGGCTTCCTCCCACTGCCTAAAGACACGCATGTATTATAAGAATTTTTCCATCTAAAATTGTCCCTAGTGACTGAAAGTGAGATGTAATGGTTCTCTCAATGTTATACCTTTGTCAAGCTTTTGGAATTGGACACTTCCACATTAGCAATTCGCATTTTACCCGATGAATGAAATGAATTGCTTTCTCTGCTAAAAACTAGTGCATGTCCCTAAAGCCCCTTTTTTCCAAGTCTGGTTTTGTTCACTACACAATGGAAAGGATAATAGCAAGGTGGAGTTCCTTCACTTATACAGAAAAGGTCAAACAAAGTGAAGCTTCTGAGAAGGTCAGTGCTTCAGCATACAGGATTACACAAAAACGTGCAAATTAAACAAAAAACAGTTCAAGACATATTTTTGATGAGAAAACAACATTAGCTACACCCTATTATAGGCTACATGAACTAAATTGTAGCAAGTAAAAACAAATCCTAAAATTGCCGTTAACATTTGAACAAGGTTTGCTACTTACAAAAAAATTAATGTCAAGCTTTGGTGCTAAAATTAAATGTGAACTTTGTGGATGTGCAATGTATTGATTTTATTTCATGTCTGCAGGTGCATATTTAAACTACTTTTTGAAGAAGCAGCGTCTCCTTACAGCACATCTTTAATAACATTTGCTGTGGCCTGATTGAGTTGGTCTGCTGAATGAGTGGTTTGTCGGACCACCTTCCCTCGGGCCGTTTGGAGCCTCCTTTGGGCTGTGGTGGGGGTCCCAGACTGGACGACTCTGACATCTGGGCCAGGCTCCAAGAGGAGTGCCAGGATTTCTCCAACGATGAGCTGTCTTTGTTGAGTCCGGATCACTTCTCCCCGTCCTCTCCCTCCACCCTGTCCAACGGGTTACACCTAGAGGGGCGACTGGGGCACGGGACACCACGGCACAGGCAAACCGACCCCGCTGTGGACCGCCTCTTCAACCAGACGCTGAGAAACATGCAGACGCACATGGAGCCACAGGGCGTCCCAAATATTGATGTCCCGCTTGAACTTTCTCGCACTCAAGAGGCCATGCATACCTCACCTCCGCCCCTACCTTTGCCTCTCACTGTTCCCCAATCTGGCCCAGCCCCTAATACGGACACTACAGAAATCAACTCCACATTTTGTCCCAATTCCAACGCAGAATCCTCCCCTATCCCGGTAGAGGGGGAGAAGAAGTATGCACTACGCAGTTCAGGACGCCCCCGTTTTCCCTGTCACCTGCGCAAATCGTCCCGTCTGCGCCGCTGTTCGGAAAATTCAGACAAGAGAACAGATGGGATTGAGACAGGACCACATGAAAAAGTTTGGACTCTCAAACATGAAGAACCTAAAATTGTCCCAAAAGTGGAACAACGCCCTGTAGAAGCAGTCAACCCCACACCCCCTTGTCCCACAGATATTCCACTGGCTCTAACCATCCCAAAACCTATGCCTAAACTCGGATCTAGACTTGGCCACAGACCAGGGCCAAAGTCTCGATGTAGACCTATGCCTAAACCAGTTCACAAAGCAGCTCCAAAGAGTATCTTGAAACAGCGACAGGCAGCACAAGCTTTGGCCATGGCCCGGGCTGCTACCCATGTGCCCTTCACGTGCCCCGCCCCTCGGTTAGCCAGTAGTAGTGTGGATTCTGATGGGATGCCTCTTAATGGACAGAGGAGGGGACGATTCACTGGTGTAAGTATATTTTTGATTACTGCATGAGACAGATTTTAATTTATAAGTGTCAAAAGAAAACAATTGTGTTTGATTGATTTTCAGGTGAGAAGGATTGTCGTGAAAGTTGCCCGTATACCTGTGAGTCTCAGCCGTCGTCAGAAGAGCTACAAGATTTCCAACTTGGAGACGTTCACGGTTCCAGAGAAAACCAAACCCAGCGAAGGCAAAGTGGAGGGATCTGACCCGGTCCGAGAGCCGACTGCCCTCCTCCGGATGAAGAACAACGGGAAGAGTGTGATGGTGATGTTTCCTCCCGGAGAAATGCCTGTCATACTCAAACGGAGACGAGGGAGACCTCCCAAACAGGCCCCTACTGTCCTGCCAGGAGAACCTCTGCCCAACCCCGGGACCACAGTCACTGAGACGGCCAATACTGAACCAGTGAAGAAACCACGCAGACGCCGTCGGACTAAACTCCCCTGTCCTTTCCCCTCTTACGTTAACGACACCAATGATGTGAAAACTGAATACGGAGATGTTTTATCTAAACTGGCCTTTTTAAACAGACAGCCTCCGGCCACCGGGCGCTGCTCTCCCCCTCGATGCTGGACGCCCAGTGAGCCCGAGAGCTTTCACACCCCTTTGGAAAACCCCGGGATCTCCACTCTTTTACACAGGCTGACAGGGACCAGACGGCCCCGGGGCAGCAGGGGAGGGGGTATGGGAAGAGGAGGGGGGGTTGCAGGGGGCGTTGGTGGCAGTGAACGCAGTAAAAGCACTTTCAGTGACTTTTTTGAGTCCATAGGAAAAAAGCGAAAATTGAGTCCTGTGTCTGAGCATGGACTTCCCAGAAAAAGAGGTAAGGGCGGACACGGCCGGGGAGGGGGTGTAGTGGGGACAGAGCCTGGAGAGAAAATAGTGAGAAAAAGACGGTCGAGAAAAAATGGTTCTTTTAAAGGGGATGCCATGGGACAGGACTGGCTGAATGGGGCAGGGGGCTGGGGTGAGGAGGGGTTTGACAAAGTGAAGGGTTTGGGAGGGTTCCCTCTGTGTGGGTCGTCCCGTGGTGGGTTCTCCTCATGTGAGGTGGGACGAGGGGGCTACAGTGGGTCTGGCCGGGGGGCAGGTCCAGGGGACGACTCACAGGGACTGTTCGCGGGGTACTTCCGCTCCCTGTTAGACTCTGATGATTCTTCAGATCTCCTGGATCAGTCAGAACACAACAAAGGACAGTGTAACCCTGGGTTTGAGGGGTCCAGTCTTGGGATGAATTCAGGATTTCAGAAGTGGAGTTCGAAAGGGGGAGGAGGAGAGGGGGCGTCCCAGATGCAGTGCTCCACCAGGCCTCCATACAGCTACAGCAGCCCGGCTCAAATGTCTCCGACTAGATCTACTTTCCCCAAATCCACCCCTCCCTCTCTGTCCCACTCCCCCAGCTCTATGCACCCTTCGTCCTTCGGAAACTACTCCCCTGGGTTCTCCTCCTCTCCCGCGGGCCTGTCCCAGAGGTCACCTGACTGCAGTTTTGCGTATGGCTCTGGACACAGCAAGAGTACCCCCGGAGGGTACTACCAGGCCGGTCCAAAGAGAGGGTTTGGTGGATATCACTCTGGTCCAAACTCTCCGGGTGGAGCGTACATGTCTGTGGCCAAAGGACCCTTCATCTCCTCCTCTCCAGATGGATTTAAACAGTACAACTCCAACCAGTGGAGCTACAGGTGGGCATTTAATATTCTCTGATTCAAATAAATAAAACTACATGTACCCTGTAATGTGACTACTTATAGGAAATACAGGATAGAAACATTTCATCACAATGCAATGTGCAGTTTTAGTTCTTATTAGTGGGTGGGTTGCAGTTTCACATTTTAATTTGACTTGAACATGCTTTAGAAAGGTATTAATAACATTTAATGCAGCTTACATTTTGGGGGATTTGGAAGATTGGCATTATGATCTTGCAATGACAGTATCTTAATATGCATTTAAGCTCTATTATATCTTTTATTTATGACTTCACTTGTCAATTATATTTAGTGTCTATTCAGAAATCAAAAAGACAAATTAAGTGCATGTCTTTGCATTATACTTTGTTCTTATATCAACTCTTTTTGTTTTAAGACAAAACTACGGCTCTTGGGCTGATGGATTTGGATCTCAGTATCATGGCTACAATGATTACGGCTCCAATGAGTCCAAGGACATCCTGGACATTTCAAACTACACTCCCCAGAAGGCCAAGCGGCTGCCATTTCCTGAGAGCCTTTCTGAGTCCTCCTCTGACTCCTCCCACCTCAGCTCAGCGCCCCCCGGTGGTGGTCTTAATTCTAACCCTGGACCATACCGACACAATGAACCCCACCTGCCAATGAGCGGAGAGGGGGGCCAGTCTAGTCTGTCAAGTTTGGAAAAGCTTATGATGGATTGGCATGAAAGCGCTGCTGGACCATCTTACAACTGGAGTCAAAATGTGCTGTTTCAAGGCGGGGGGACTACAAAACCTGGACGAGGGCGCCGAAAACGAACCGAAATGCACTTAGACAAAGAACATTTAGATTCACCAGTAAGTCCTTCAGCAGCGCCGGGACCTAAGAGGTGTGCAGGGCGGGGCAGAGGGTCCCGGGGAGGCAGAGGTGGGTTGTCTCCATGTCGGCAGGCTAAAGGTAGGGGCAAGGCACAGGTGGTTTCAACAGGACTTAGTGGGACAACAGAGGGACTTTTTCATGAAGGTTTGGACTACTACAGTGGGGATAGTAGTAGCCTTTCGCCACTCGCTACCCCAAATCCTCCACCGCCCCAATCCAGCTATCTCCAAGACCCTTGTGAGTACACCTCCCCGTACCCCTCAACGCCATCCTCAGAAGAGAGATACCCAGCTTTATTCCCTGGCGAATCCTCTTCTTCTTTATCGCCCAGTGTCTCGTCTCCCCCCTACCCTCCCAAACCTACCCCGCCTCCCCCACCCCAACTCTACCATCCCAGGACCTTCTCGCCGTCCTGCTCCCCATCGCAAAGAGTAACACCCCATTGTGGTACAGCTCTTAGCCCTTCGCATCGCCCGCCTCTGAAGGATTTCTCCCAGTATGATTCGCCCAGTTACTGCAGCTCCCCCTACTGCAGCTCCCCCTACTGGTACGGACAGCATAGTGGCAGCCCAAGTCCCCACTCAAATATTCACGCACACACAAGCCCTCACAGGAATTCGCAAGGCATTCCGCTCACTAACATGCATGTGACCCCATCCCAGCATGATAATACAAATATGGCGTCCCATTTGGGTGCTACGCAGACCTTACAGCACCCAAATACCCCCCTGTCCCATTCAATACCCCAAAATCAAACAATCCCCAATGCCCACCTCTCGCCCCATGCCAACCCCAGCTTGCATCCGACTTCTGGGCTGTACAAAGAGCGTAGTCCCCCCTCTGGTATGGCGCCACACACGATTAGCCAAGCCCTCCGCCAAGGTCCCATGCCTCTTTCGCCCTATCCCAAACCGTCCTTAGACTCCTCGCCCCATCAGGAGGACACAGGTGGGTACCCTATGCCCCCATCTCAGTCGTTCCCGGGAATGGGGCACGGCTACCCGTCCCAAGCGCCTCCGGGGAGTGGTGTGCTGTGCCAACTCCTGGATCAAGCCAATGATGACAGCTTCAGTGTCACCAGCCTGTAACTGCAGGTCAGTCAAATACATACTATAACTGTATCTGTCCTGTTGGTGGTGAGCGATATGGTAATAAAAATCTAATTGTTTAATCTTGATACAGGGCATTCATTTATGCCCTGCTCTTCACTGTCATATTTACTGTAACAATGCCAGTGTTCATAATAATAATGTAAAAGGAAAACTAATAGTATTAAGTATTATGGTCATCATTGGGTTGAGTGTACAATGAATAAACATGGTTTTATGTAGCAGTAGTCTTCTGTGTAAGGCAGATAATTTAAATTAAATCGTGATAAAATTGAAATCTTAATATTGCATTTTGACCATATCGCCCACCCTATGTTCTGTATTTATATTAGTTTTTGTACCGGTATGTGCACAAGCTGTAATGAGGACATTTTTCAATAGATTAGCAATTTCCTGGAAGAGGCACAAACTAAAATATTGTTTTGGCTAGTTTTTAAAATCCACTTTTTTAGCAGAGCGTGGTTTAAATATTGTGTACAATAATGTTCCATTACACCACAATTAAATTTCATAGTTCTCTTTTTAAGAAATTTGGTCACATAATTCTTAATTATATGTTTTTTTGTGTTCTAGAGACTCATAATGTGTGGGTCTTACTTTCACCTACAAATGCCACTCCCTGGATATTTTCTCTTTTTCTGACCATTCACTGTCACTCATATGTTTGTATTTGAAACACCTCTAGAGACACTCAGACAAGCCCCAACAACCATGTCACATTCAAAGTCCACATTCCCCATTCTGTCTCAGTTTGAACTAGCTAGTTTGTTTAGCAAGCAATTGAACAGGTGTACCTAATAAAGTGGACAGTGGTATAAAGTTAATAGCAGTGCTGTGATCTGGATTGTATTGTCATAGGAGTTTGACAGTCACACAGATGTAACTCAAACTTGCATGCAATATATTTCATTTAATGGTTAGCCAATTTTTTTTCCCTTTCTCTTTTTCTTCCAGATGCATTCAATCCAAGCTTTTACAGATTTTTGCAAGCATTCTTTTTTTCTTTTTTATTATGTTTTTTTAAAGAGATTTCTTTGTAAAGAGACTGTGAATCGAAGGGTGAGAATTTATAGCTGCCAGCATTTTGGACAGTAAAGCTTTAATTCTCCAGCTCTGACAATCAGCGAAATCAACTGCAAACTTATACACTTTTCGCATGCACACAACAACACACAAGACAACACACCAAATACACACAAAAACCGTGCATGTGAAGAAAGACCTACTACCTGGACACCTGCAAGTCATATAAGTGTATACCCTATTGCAGTTTCGAAGCTGGAACAAGCAAAAGAGGCAGAGAAGAAACAACTCAAACCAGATGGATCAAGGCAAACCTCAAAAATGTCTTGCTTTTTTGCCCCGAAGTTTGTTTTTCGTAATGTTCTGTGCATTTTTGCAAAATTTTGTCCCCCCAAAAAATATCACTTGCATTTCTGTGTGTTTTTTCTATCCCGTTGCCTCTCTTTCTGCTACTATGACCCCACATTTTGGCTTTTGAAGTTTCTGCCTATCTTGTCTTGTGCCCTAGCGTTAAAAAAACTCACAGGTACTGTAAGCAAACTTGGTCATACAATCATACGCTGCTCTGTTGCACTCCCCTTGTGTTGTGTGTGTCAAAAAAGTGGCCAAAATTTTTCCTTGCTAATCTTGAAATACCAGCATCTGTACATACATAGGACGGCTCGAGCTTTACGAGTCATTTTTGAAAGTCCCTCATCGAAAAAATCCTGCTCACTGTTTTTTGCCATAGCTTTTTAATGGAGGGAGAGTTGACAACTGCAAGCATGGAGACTTTTAGCTTCTGATGTTTAGCTATTTTGAAGGAACAGACATTGAAAAATCACTTTATTGACCCCAAAGAGAATATTTTGAGTGATTGCATGTATATGTGTGTGCCTATATGAATGTATTGTATGTGTGGCTGCGAATGGGGGTCCAAATGGCAAAGCTTATTGAAAATATGTTGGCTTTTTGTCCATTTCTCACTTCTTTTTCTGTGGTCTCTTGTTGTCGTTTGGTGGTTTTTGTGAAGATAAAAGATGTACTATATTTGTCTGTTACATACTGTATCATGTATGTATCTGAGGTGCAAAAATATTTAAATACACATCTCTTCTTCTTGCCATTGGTAAAGATGGTGTCTGGAAATTGTATTTTTTAATGGGTTGGAGCCAGTGAGTTGTTTGAGGGTATTAGGGTGGAAGGAGGCACCTTGAAATGTCCCCTAAAAAGTAAGGTATAAATAACTAAAACTAGCTTGTAAACCAAAGCTAAAGGGGTAGCTAGGACTAACTAATAAACTGTATAACCCAAGTCTTAACCATGGTCAATAAAGTAAGACTAAACCAGCACAAAGTTAGAACAAAACCAGGACTAGACCCGGGTCAAAAGTAGATATAAGCTATGAATAAACAATAAATTGGTGTTAAGCAAGCCTCAATCAGTACTAGAACTAAACCAGGTCTAAAGCATGACTAAAGCATGACCCAAAAAGACTAAACCAGCACAAAATCGGGTCTAAATTAGAACAAAACTAAGACTAGACAAGGGTCAAAAGCAACAAAGTCTAATTCCACTATACTAAAGTGAGAAAGGTGTAAACCAGGTATGAACCAGCACTAAACAATGACATAACTACATGACAAGTACTAAACCAGGATCAGAATATATAAACTAGCTCCAAACACAAATTACAACAAGGCTAAATCAGGTGGAAAACAGGTCAGAACTAGTTCAATCCTGTGATACTATAGGTCTAAACCAGGACTAAACCAGGTCTAAACTAGGACAAAACCAGAACTTCTAAAATATCTGGGTCTGGATCCTGGTTACATCTTTGGGTCTGGGGAGGTCTGAACATATGTGTGTGGTTTAGAGCAGCTCTGTCTGGGACTGTGTGAGAGAGAGTTCAGGCAAGGACACAATTCAACAGGGAGAGAGGGAGGGGGGCGAGGGAGACAGGGATTGATGGAGGGGAGAGAGCAGGGAGGCAGAGTGAATAAGAAGAGCCTCCATGTAGCTATTCACTATCCTTCACCCCAAATAAGGAGAGTGCTTTGAGGGTTATACAAGCAGAAATGTATAATCAGTCATTCATTTTTTTCTGTAACTATGGGTCTTAGGTGGTATACTACCTTAGATGAATAAAGAAATCACAAATGTAACTTCACAATCATTCACCCCAAATAAGGAGAGTGCTTTGTGGGTTATACAAGCAGAAAAATATACACATTCATTCATCTTTTTCTGCAACTATGGGTCTTACGCGGGATAAATAAAACAGGCGACCAAAATCAGATGAGACTCAGTTATTCACTATCCTTCACCCTAAATAAGTAGAGTGAGTTTGTGGGTTATATAAGAAGAAATTCATTAATTTTCTTCTGCAACAATGGGTCTTAGGTGGGATAAATGAAACAGGCTGAAGAAATTGGAAGAGAGTCAATATTCACAGTCCTTTGCCCCAAATAATGAGAGTGAGTTTGTGGGCTATACAAGTAGAAATGCTGTGTATAGAAATTCATTCATTTTCTTCTGCAAATATGGGTCTTAGGAGGGATACTACCTTGGATAAATAAAACAGGCACAGAAAATCAACTGAGACTCAACTATTCACAATTCTTCGTCCTGTATAAGGGAAGTGCTATTTTGGATCATAGAGGCATGAACCAAAATATATAAACATTGAATAATTCATTCTACCATTTATTTTCCTCAGTTTATTCCTGTTGTGGGTCATAGCTGGGAGCATGTTTTACAACTATGGGCTTTAGGTGGGATGTAATCAGTCTGGACAAAGGACATAAAAACATTGATTCATCTTCTGCTTGGTAGGGGCCGCTTTTAGCTGGAGCTTATCACAGTAACTCTCATATTCATTCACCAGTGCACCAACAACTCTGGGCCTTAGGCAATGGTTATTTAGATGCAAAGCTGACACAGAGACATAAACAGACAGACTCACATTCATTCACTACAGGGGCAATTTTTAACCACCAATTCACCTCACCCATGCATGTCTTCGAGTTATAAGGGAAAGCCAGAATGAACCCTCAGTAATACAGGGAGAACATGCATACTCCACTCAGTGAATTCATGCTAGTTCTAAATATTATATGGATGCATCTTGTTGTAGCGTTTTAGAGAAATTTAGGCCAGGAGACAAAAGCAGATGGGGGTGGTGTCTTGGCTGTATATTGTGTACGGTTTGTCAACAGGCTGTCCAAATAGAGACACGTCCAAAGGAGACAATCCCCTGTATGTGTCTGGTCAACACATGTGTCCTTTGTGCTAGTCTATTTACTGTAAACAGATTCTTAATGGATTAAAATGTGTTTAAATGTCCACAAACAAAAAGAGAAAAGAGAACAGATTGATAGTTCAGTTGCCCTGATTTAGATGCCCTGATTTAGATGTCACTGTCTTCAAGGTGGGGGCATACTATTTGTGAATAGAGACTTATGAATGTAATAGAATTAATAAACCGCTAAATGGACAGGCATAACAGTGAATAAATAAGCTAACTGAATCAAAAACTTAACATGTGAACACTAATGATAATGGAAAAAGGCACTTGAACCAAAAGTCTAAAATGTATGTGTCAGCATCATGTGTAAAGCTTTCTATATAAAATAGGTTCAAGGTATATTATGTAATAAACCTAAGCATTTAATAATATATGCGATTTAAGACTGGCATTAGATGAAAATAATTCACAATAAAACAGGTTCAGACCCAAGTTAAAAGAAAATGTCTTCATACTTGTGGCTTAGAAAAGTGACAGATACAGTAATAAGCAGCCATTTTTATCTCTTTCTTAATCATCAACACCTGCAGGAGGTCAGTCACCAAGAGGACAGAGGTGACCATAACTCTACCAGTAAAAATAAAAAAAATGGCAGCATGAAGAACTGGGTTATGAGGCACTAAACCAATTCCAAACAAAGACTAAATCAGGTATAAACCAGGTCTAAACTAGTTCTGCACATAGTATACATGTCAGGACTAAACTATAGAATTAAACCAGGGCTAAACCTGAAGTCAACAATATCTAAAACAACTGTTCACAGCCTTATGCCACTAGATAGATTAATTTGTTGTAGATAGAAGAAGCAGCGGCAAGGAAAGGATAGTCTAAATGCAAATTCTATACAGAAAATTATCTGTCTTATAATGGGTTAGGCTTGGAGTTGGTATAAAGAACACCATGCGGTGCAGACAGTGCAATTAAACTAGGATTAAGGTCCATGACTAAACTAGAAAAAATAGACAAAATGACGACTAAACCAGGACTCAACAGTGTCTAAAACTTATGTCACTAGGTAGGCTAATTTCTTGAGTCTAGTCAGAAGCAGCAAGGAAAGGATGGTCTAAATGCAGTGTCTAAACAGTCAGTTCTTTCAGTGTTATAATGATGGAGGGTGTGCCTGTAAACAGAACAAAGACAGCTATAGGCACACAGCAGTGAATGTACTTTCACCTGGTACAGGCATAGGGACTTTATTTAGGTACTGAGATTAACAGGAACATTTTAGTTTCCAAGCAACAAATTTGCTAAGCAACTGTACTCACTATTTCTCTTAAGTAAGTGATTGATTATCGTCACCATGGTTTTAGGGCCTGCAACTTTAACACCTTTTTACATTTGAGGTTGTGTAAAACGTCATTAAGATGTAAATTGGGGTATAAATAGATGTATGGCTTAAAGATTTGGTTTATTGTAAGAAAAGAAATAGCTATATTGAGCTGCACTATAGTCTATACAATCAAATTTTGCTATGCACATAAAATTTTATAATGCCATGAGTGAAAGCATAAGTGATAAACAAATAGCCTAAAATGTATACCTAGCTAGTAGGCCTATACAAAAAGTTGTACAGGTCTGCATAAAATCAAAATTTGGTATACACATAAAATTTTCAGTCAAATGCCATGAGTGATAGCATAGGCGACTGATATTGGCCACCATGGTTTTAAGGCCTATCCCGCTTTTTTACATTATAAGAACTTTATTTTATATGTAAAACTGTCTTCAGATGCAAATGTGTGTAAATAGCAAATAGCAGCGTAGTCCTTGTCCCTTGTCCATTGAGGAATGTGCCTCGTCACCACAGTCTGCCCCGGCAAGTGAAGGAAAGAGGAGGGGACAATTCTCAGCTGGGACTTTCCTTAACGACCACAGAGGCAGCAGAGCCGGTATGGTCTCCGGTACTGGCGCGCAGAGGCGAGGCTATGACGCGCTGGGGCCGTGCGGGTCTTGTGCTGGTCCCGCCGCTGCTCCTGGCTCTGCAGCTGCTAGTGGTGGGGCCCCGGTTACCCAGCGCTCACCGAGGAGGAGCCGCGGGGGAGCAGGATGAAGCGGTCTTCAGTGTTATAAGCATCGAGCCGGAAACACGCCAGAGGGGGGAGTCTGATGAGCGGAGAGCCGGGCAGAGAGAGGCCGAGGAGGAGGGGGTGCAGCGGGGAGACGGAGAGGGGAGAGAAGGGTTGTATGAGGACGAGAATGAGGTGAACTCACGACAGGTAAGACAGCTTATTTCATGTTTTATATTCACACAGACGTGGTGGTAACACAGCTCAGTCATCTGTCATCTTAATACGCAGCTTTAAAGATAATGTTATTGCATGCGTCAATTAGACTATTTTCCAACAGGTGGCCTACAATATGACATCCTCTTAATAAACTATTTTATTGTATCAGTGTTTATTTGCAACGGGATGTAGGGTAATAATGGTTGTTAATCAAAACCTAATCAACAAAATCAATTAGGCTACAATTTAAATAACTTACAGTCCTATATACAAATTACCATCATACAATAAGCATGTCCAAAGGGAGGTCCAAATTGGTCATGGGTTAAGAATGACATATTTTTGAATATAGCTTTGTGCCATTAAGTTGATTGTAAAATAATACCAATTTGTTCCAGAAAAAAAGTCACGACCCACATTTTTACAATGCAAAACCTGACTCTCTTCTTAAAAAGACACTCCTGTTTTGAACTACACCCATGAATGACCCCAAAGAAGACACAAAAACACCCCCTTTTCTAACACCATATTGCCTGACCATATAGCCATATTTGTGCTCGTGTTGCCTTCTGTAAATGGTTGAACAGAGAGTGGTGACAGCTGTTCCTCCTCTGCTCTTTGCCCCTGTACCGACCATATATTCTACAGTTACCACATGTTTGTACATCCAAAGCCTGTTTGTTGATTGGTTAAGGCGGTCCCCTCCTTAACTCCTCTCCTTCACTCCTCACCCCTTTCTCCCTTTCATTTTCCCACTGTCTGCTTTCTGCCCAAGGCTAGACTCTGGATCTGACTCACCCTCGTGAATCAGAGCACCTCCCCTACCTCACTCAGGTTTCCATGGTGACGGGGTGAGGTGGGGGCTGTTGAGTGTATGATAGTGTGTGTGTGTGTGTAGTGTTTGTGGGGTGTGCATGTGTTTATGTATATGAAGTCTATAAGTTAATGTGTGTATGATTGTGTGTGTATGTTAGTGTGTATGATAGTGTGTGTATGTTATGGAAACGCCTAAAGCAAAAGCCCAGGTCAAAAGTCAGGGCTGTGTGATCCGTGACCACACAGCAGTTGGCCCATATCTCTATGTTCTTTAGTTTCCTTTAGCCCTGTGAATATCAACTAAACTTCACAGACTAAACTATATTTTTGCTATTTGGATATTGCATTATATTGCAGTATTGGGAAAACAATACATTTCCTACATATGTAATGTTAATGAATATTAAAGATATTCTGATGTGATGTGTTTTCATTTCCAGGTTGGGCCCAGGATCCTGGAGATGCAGCCCTGGGCGGCCAACACATCCTCCTTTAGAGAGGAACTAAACCGAATCTTAACTTATATCAACAATCCACAGGTAATGACAACACTTATTTAACACATAGTCTGCCGCTGTAGTCTGCTCTCTTTTAATGAACCAAAACTTTACAATTTTTCCTTTCATTTTGGCTTTCTTTCCTTCTGGGGTCACCATAGCGTGCAAGTGTGCCAAGTGGGCAGTAATTCACACATTGATTTGGCATAGCTTTTATGTCTATATATATTTATATCTAGGCTTGGGACTAGCATAAAATATGCTGGCTTGTTTCATGTTATCTGTATTTTAAAATATAATTCAAGATTAAATTAGGCAACAAAACAATATCTAATTAAACCTATTATAAACGGTATATCTTTAGGTAAACATAATCTTTGTTGAACTCCTTTTTACTTTTGTTACTTTTTTTATTTAGGATCCTTGGGAATTCTAATAAAAAGTTGAACTATTTAAATATATACACTGTGTCTCTGCTTAAAGCAGTGGATAGACTAGATTTGGCACCAGGAGTCATATCTTGCCAAGCCATGTCAGAAATCAATAAAAACTCTACTTTTTAACTTTGTCTTCTTCACGTCACGGCTGACTTGTGGGTTAACACTGCAGTAATACAATCACTCATATATTTTGGCAGAAAACTTCTACCAAAACTTTTGAGACTGAGACTGAGAGTACGGAAACTCTACAAAATACTAAATTTTAACCATATGTAACCATGGAAGTAGAAAAAAATATTGAAATACGCTTTTGTGTGCAACATCAGTAATGGGGGGGGGGGGGCTTAAATAAAGGCTTAAAAAAATCTTTCTATTGTCTGTTTTCTTTCACTTTTCCAAAACAGGTGCCATTTTATTCCTATTTTATGTATTCATCTATTAATCTCATGTTTTTTTTCCAGTGGTCTGGAGACTATGCCAACAATTATGAGACTTGTAGCATACACCATAGAAATGTGTAGTTAGTCGCAGGGCTGACACAGAAAATCCCCTTAGTGACATTCACTAAGGGCATTTTTTAATATATTAACCAATTATCCTAACCCATGCGTGTCTTTGGGAAGAGGCTGAAGTACTAAACCTATACTAACACGAGGAGAACATACAAACTCTGAGAGAGGTGGTAGCTGCCTCCTCTTGCACATATTAATTTTTTCCATTTTGTTGATATTTCTTTCATCTTACCTAACAATGCTTACATGCAACCAAACTACAGTGACCATGCATTTCTCCTTGTAAATAACAAAAGTTTATTTTATTTTTCTTTCTCCGAAGCTGAACTGCTCCAAAGTTTTTTCCCCGGGGGATGCACAGGACCAGGACCCCACTGCAGCCCCTCCCCGATGGCTGCTCTGTGCTGAATCATGGCTACTTCCACCATTAAACAGCCCATGTGTAGCCTATAGTTTCAGGTACATTAAAAATCAATATTAAAATAATCTTCAATACTAAAAGTGTATTGACATAACACACTAAATTGTAATCGTATTGATACCAACTGTGCCATTCTCCAGCTCAATTTTTTACATTTGAATAGAAGATAAAAAAAACGATACTTTGCAAAGGGTTACTAAGAAAAGTTATATGCTCAAAACTCTACAAGAAGCTGATTTACAATTTTTTCCCTCTTTCAAAAAGCAAGGCCTTGGTAGCTTACAGAGGTGTGAATTACTGTCAAGAAAGAGCATTGTTACTTCAAATAAATCTCAAGCAAAAGTAAAAAGTACTGTATTAATTTGTG
>JAVQKG010172567.1:0-16808 GCA_036025885.1 Hypseleotris bucephala
AAAACTTGGCAAAAGCATTCTTCACACACATCCTGACAAATCACAAAAGTCAAATAGACCCTTCCCATATTTGTCATGGTTTGGGGGCGGGGCCTCTTAATTGCTTGTTAACAATATAAAAACTCTTAGACATCACAGATTAAAGTCGCAGTTAATGCCAAAACATTGTATAGGGGAAATTAGCTGTCCTGGCGTCGGTATGCACTCTCCGAGTGCTTTCTTGTTGTATACTGCAATAAACAGATGTATGTGAAATGTATTTTTATTTTTAAGTTTAATAATAAACATTTTAGTCAGATGGTCACCCCAATTGTCTTGAAATGAAAAAATGCATTATTAGTCTTGACTATCAGTTTAATCAATTTAATCATGGTACAACTAAGACTTGGTTTAGTCCTGTTTGAGATTCACATTTAGATTGGGGTTAGTTGGGTTAGTTAGGCCTGGTTTAGTCCTTTTGAATTCCCCAAAATTGTTTACATTAATCCTTTGTTTTTTCTTTTTTGTTTATACCTGCTTTGCCATGCTATATAGAACGCAATAATCTTAGTTAAATAAAATGATACCTGTGAAGCCATGAAGTGTATAAAGTAGTATCTGACAAAACAGGACCACTTCAATACACTGTCTAAGCACCAGCTATATGAAGTGTGTAAAAAACACAATCCCAAGTATTTTTAACACAGTTCCTTCCCTTTATGTCTGGTGCCAAAGTGGCGATCTCTTCATACAAGCCCTAAGCCTATTTACAGCATGCTGTTGCCAAGTATCTCCCAACAGTAGTCTAATGGGCGTCATGGTGGGCGTAATTCCTGTGAAATTGGATCCGACCAGGCACAACAGAGAAGACTGAGTGAGCCTTTGACTGCACCAATCCCTGTCATAGTCCGGATAATAATTGTGAGTTAAAAGACCTAACCAGGTAGTACAAAGTAAAAGGGTTTTAGTTTTTGCTTTGTAAGAGGTTATTTGCCCCGAGGAGCCAACAGACATTTTGTGCTCCGGACCTTATTTCTTAAGGTTTGATGATTTTCAGAAAACATGTGTCGATGGTAGACCTTTGATCGCTGAGTTGAAAATGCCAAACCAGTGTATGGGTCATTGTGCCTAGTTTTACAAGTGTTGTGGCCTATAAAAGGTTGTTAGATACTATCCTACATTTTAAAAACTGACATTGTTATTTAGCCATTTACATTGTTGGTACTAGTAAATTGAATTGATTGCTACATTGATTGTTTTTTAGGTGGTCAGAGTAGGGTGGTGAATTATCAGCAGGTTACGGTTTTCTATATTCTAGATATTTTGGCAAAATAAATATATTGTATTACATTACATTGTATTGTATTGTAAAAGTGTGGAAAAAACTAAATAATAAAAGCTTTTACTCTCAAGATCTGTCCTTTTTATTTAATTGCAATGCTCTCTCCTTCTCTGGTTCTACAGTGTGAATGTGCATTACTCTTCCTTTTTTGAAACATACAACACTATACATACAACACTATACATACAACACAATCCCTTTAATTGAATGGAATTAATCTTTTTAAAAATTCTAAAGCCAAGACAGCAACAAGTAAAAGACAACAAACAAACAAACTTGTAAATCTGAGCTGTTGACTGATCACATTTTTGCTTTCTTGTCACTGAACTTGAATGATTGAACTCACACGCTCATACCCACATCCACAGATTCAGATGTGCTCTCTTGCCTCACTTGTACTTGCTCCAGATGGAGGAAGTGCTGGTATGAACATTTGAAAGTGTCAAACAAGAGGCAATTCAGGGTGTTGAAGAAGCCTGTAATGGCTGTTTTGATAGAGGAGAGGGCCTAAAGAGGGCCGAGAATGAGCTGCATAAAACATGAAGTCTCTTCAGCTGAGACATGAGCTTGTACAAAGCTATAAGGTGTAAATATGTTTTTTTTTTACCTGGACATATAAACCCGTCTCAGTGCATGCCACACATAAGAAGTGACTGAGACATAGAAGACTGATACAAGTTTGTTCAGTGTATTTTATAATGCAAAAGTTTAGACACTCAAAGATGCTTTACAATTGCAATTATTCACTGTTATAGTCACACTGGTGGTAAGCTACTTGTCTAGCCACAGTTGCCCTGGGTAGTTAGAGGGAGATGCAGCCATTCTGTGCCTACTGCCCCTCCGACCACCACCAAATACCAATCACACAACCACATTGAGGCAATGTGGCTTAAGAGTCTTAACCAGGACAAAAGATCAATGCATTCATTTAGGCATGGATTCAAACCAGTGACCCTCTTCACGGCATCCAATAACAATAAAAAGTAGCAATAAATATAAAACAGGGTAATTACCGACCAGAGAAGGTGTAGGTTATGTGATCATCTCCGTTGGTATGCGTGTGTGTGTGTTTGTTTGCGTGTTTGTTAGCAGGATTACGCAAAAACTACTGCACGGATTTGAATGAAACTTTCAGGGAAGGTCAGGACAGGTCCAACAAAGAAGTGATTAAAATTGGGAACATCTGCGATGAATGTTAATTAAGATAAAAAAGTTTTTGCCCCATCTTCTTCTAACTTTCTGGACAGTTACATATGATGAATACGCTGAACTAGATTGAGTTTGGTACTTCTGCGATGAATAATTATTAATCAATTAACAAATGAATGATTTTGAGTACTTTATTGGAGCCATTAATCCTAGTAAACATTAATCAAATCTCATGAATTTGATAGTGGTATATTTAATTGACATGGATATTATCACGGTCTGATAAAAAATGCCTCTATAGCTTCCCCTATGGGACTCTGGATACATTAACTTTGTCGGACAGCTATGAAACTTGGAACAGTGATTCTCCACATTGTGCTGAACATAAAATATTATTATGGCCCCACCCTACGACAAACTGGAAGTCGCCCATATTGGATTGAAATTGGGAAGTCAAGTATATTTGCAGCCTCTAACTTGCACATACTTTGCCCGATTACGCTCAAACTTGAAACACCACTTTACAACCTACGCCTGACCATATCTGACCAGTGTATATTGTCGTTGTGTCGCTGGGCGAGACACTAAACCCGCACTGCTCATTAATGAATGTGGTTGATGGTTGAATGTGATTGGTGTTCAGAGGGGCGTAGACGCATGGGGCGTTGGTCATATTAAGTGGTAGACACGTTTTCCCCTTAACTTACATAGTGTAGTTTATGAGCACTGTTAAAAGGTTACCACAGAAGAACAATGTTGACCATCAACCATGCACAATATACAACTTACAGTAATTAATACATTTTAGCTATACTCAAACCTGGACAATGCCTTTAGATGGTAGGAAGAAGATGTCAAAAATGCTGGGAGAAAACCCAATGTAGCGGAAAAAACAAGACCTCCATATGGAAAGTGATTGATCCCAGAAACTCTTTGCTGTAGGGCAGAGGAAACTACTTTGCCACAATACTTCCTATTGCTGCCACTATAGCTTAAATATGATACAGTACATCGCCATGGGGTCTTCCATTTTATCTTGATTGAATGGCCTATTGTAAGAAAGTTGTGTCTTCTTTAAAACTATTACTAGAACTTTTTGTTATACTGGTAAAGTCCATTGATAATGCATGTCTTAAAGGTGTCCGAAGGTTTGCTGAGAAAAAATCAAATATTAAAAAACATGTAAAATTCACTATTTTATGAATATCTCTCTACAGTATAAAGTAGGTTGTCTGTATTCTGGAAAGGACTAAAGTAAAACAAGAATTATGTTACACTATCTACTATAAATCATAGAACAGGGTCAGACAAAACATTTTTTTTTATTTGTGAATGGTTAAAGACTACACCTTTAAAGTTGTCAGTGATCAGACTTTGACACTGGTATACTCGATCTTCCATCCCTTATTTCGCCCACTGATGTCAGATCTAAAAGCCACATGCACTTGGTAACTTCCTGTATCAATGTCGTTTGGTGGCGTTGCTCCGCAGAAAGGCCCATACTCCTGCCCAGCTGTGGAGATCTTTCAAATTGAGGGACCATAAACAAAAAAGAGGACATGTTTGGTCATTAAACACTTGAGTGATTAATGCCTGTCTAAACTTACATATGCACAGCACCACATCTAGCTCGGTTATTCACTTGGTGGTAGACAGGCCTGGAGATAGTCTGCCTACGCAAGCATGAGGAGGAATATATTTGGTCACAATATGGTCACGTGGCTAACCTTGAGCATGTCGTAAGGGCAAGGTACATCCTGGTGGCTCTCTATATCAAAGGGCTCAGTGAAGTGGAGCAGGATGCGGTAACCTTGTGGTAAACCGATGGTGTGGTTACATTGAGTCATGGGTGGATATGGGTTAGGGTATTCAGGACTGGTCAGAACGCCGGAAAGGTCAGTCAACGTCTGGCTTTGACATGGCACTGAAACAGAGGGAAAAATACGTTGTAACTAAAAGTAGGTATCGGTGAAAAGTCTCTAAACTTCAGGGTTACTTTTATAAGGTATAGGTTTATTAGGTGTTTGAGTTACTGTTGCCTTCTGTCATCTGGAACCAATCAATTAGTTGATCAGTACATGTCCCTTTTAAAGTCACCAGAATAAAATTGTAATTGAGTATTCAAGATCAAGATTTGCTCTTAATGAGGTATAAAACAGGTATAAACCAGGACACTAATAATAAGTAAGGTATGGCTGCCATACCTATGTCATTTTACTGCAGGGCAAACGTGGCAACAGAAATTGCTTACCACCAGTTAGGGACTGTGGGGTCCTTACTTTTTTCTGTAACTCAACTAACTTTCACAGTATCTCTGTTTCTTGCCTATAAGTTGAAAGAACCAGGTTTGAAAAAGTTGTCGAGAGAAGTAATTTTTATCTGTCAATTAAGACATTTCCCTGCCTCATAAATGATGGCATTCATTTAGTTGGTGTTATTGCACTGGCAAGTGTGCAGATGTGGGGCCAGATGAAAAACAAATGAGTATCGCGAAGGGGCAGAGTCTGTGCCATTCATGTAATTAGTAAAAATCTGTAGGCACATAATCATTTTTGCCTATTCATTGCATGATTTGTTTTGTCAGCCATTTTTTCCTCTGGCGGAGAGTAATAATCTGAGGCACATCAATTGGTAATTGTGATTAATTGCCTGATGTCAGTGTGGACTATTAGCAGCACTGCACAGGTTTCAATTTTTAATGCCTTTTTAAAGTCACTTTTCCCTCAGGAACCGACCAGTAATTAACCTTGCCTTCTCACCAACTGGCAAAGATCAGCCACTGAAAATAGTTAGCAATAAGCCAGCTGTGATCAGAGTATACCTACAAGCAATTTACTCTCCCTGGTCACTTTTTTAGGTAGACCTGCTTATGAACCGGATTTATTTATGCAAATTATGTTCATGACAAACCTGCTCAAACAAGTTCAAACCAAGCACCAAAAAGAAGAAGAAACAAAACTTACTTAACTTTGAACATGACATGGTTGTTAATGCCTGGTGGACTATTCTGAATATTTTGGATTATTAAATTGTTATCTTCTGGGATTATCACAACATTTTACTTTTTCAGTGTGCCTTCATATTATACAATTTCCAATGTGTAGCGAGTTATGTGAACAAAAATGCCTTGTTGATGATAAGGGTCAGCTACTATAACAGAAAGCCATCATTAGCTCTGAAGACAAAACACAAACACATGAATTGCCACTTTATTAGGCACAAGGTCTACCTAATGAAGTGGCCAATAAGTGTGGAGGTAGGCAGTCTAGGTAAGCAGTCTTATCTATACTGTAGGTAAGCAGCTAAAGTGTCATTTAATGGTTATTGCACTGTAATGGAAAATGCTTGCTTATGTACTTTGCTCTGTGTTATTATCAGCAACATCTAATACCAAGAAAGAGGAGTGTTTACATTTGACAAGACTGTATAAAGTTCTCACTGCTATTACAAGGATCAATATTTGGTCAAATTGCATCGCGCTCCATGTGGCTCCTGATTGAAGATAAACATACCTCTTAGCGAGTTTTTTTGTACCTGTGCAGGACCTTTTGTTGTCATGGAGAAGGTATCCGAGTCGACAAGTGCAGTAATATCCCGCGATGTAATTGTGGCAAAAATGATCACACACTCGCTCACTGTCCACCTTTGAGAGGCACTCGTTAATATCTGAAATAGTGTGATGTACAAACAAATACAGGTAAGCCATGGTGTTTTATTTTATCCAGTGGAAACGGCTGTTAGTGATACAATCTATCATATAATAAACAGAAAATGATCACTAATAATATTGCTTATTGAAAGGACACCAATCAGCTATCAGAATCAGTTAATATAGTTGCTTGTCTGTTAGATCATAAAACGTATTGTGTTAAAGTGTCCCACATTTATTTTTTTGTACCACAACTGTTAAATGAGACATGATTTCCATCAGCCCTCATCAAATTGATATATTTTTTTAATATTGTACTTAGTGGGATCACAAAGGTAGGTGGATTTGTGAAGAAACCCTATAAAGGCAAAAAAGAATGACAGTGTTTGCCTTTAAAAATATTTTACTGAGCTTATATATATTTCAATAAAAGTGTTAGCTGTAATATTTTAAAGAGATCATGACACTGTATGTGCCCTGTGGCTTTAGTGTGACCTGTCTTCGTCACCTTCTGATGTGTAAAAAGCTTGAAATCCTGTGAAGCGTCCCTCGTTTGAGAAGTCACTCCTAAAGATCACTGACATCACGTTCCTGGCCGATAGTATGACCGTGTTCCTGGGACTGCTTTCATAATTCTTCTCTTCTTCTCCACAAAAACGCAAGGTTTCATTTCCCTCAGCCAAAACCTGCCCAGACAATTAAGGTAAAGGGTTATACTGCTTTCGTAAACAAAACAACAAAAAAACTTAGGAATCCTGATCATGTGAGTGGAGTTTGTACCTGGACATAGTCATATTCACACTGGTCAGAAGGCTCCAGGCTAAAGTGAGTGAAGTATAGTTTGATCCTATGACCTGTTGGGACGCTGATGTTCCAGATTTGAATATGGTTATTGGGATATGTCTGGGGGAAGCCTGGAGAGCTAAAGCTGCCATATAATCCAGTCAACTCCACACTCGCACAGACATAAAGCAGGGAAAATAGGACAAATGCACAGCAGCGCCCCCTAGAAAGATAAAAGGATATTACAACAGTTTGATTTAAGCAGTATTTTGCAGTAGTAACATTTACCTGGTCATGGTGGAGTCTCAGTCTGTAGAATCTGTGTGTTTGACAATACTTCACTTGCAATGATCTAAAGGGGAATGAACCAGAGTTCAGAGAGCATTCAGGCAAACAGAGATAAAATGTCCAACAAGGGGTGAAAACAAATGAAAGAATAAATATCCATAATTTTTTTGAAGAGTGGACACCATATTGAAACTTCCACACAAAAGAGGTAGAATTTCAGGTTACAAATGTTATTGGTAGAAGTAGGTTGAAATAAGATAAAGTATTGCAGTAAACACAATATTGATAGATGTATCCTTGTGAAAACAATAGCGTCCTTGGTAAACATCCAAGACAATAAAAAACAAACTTTAGTTAACTTTTGGGATAGAACTAACTTTGTATTTAGAGGTTGTTTGGAAACCCGCTGTCACACTCTCGAGTGACTTGGGGAACTTTTCTTGTAACAGTGGAGACAGTGACGGTGATCAGACCTGACTCATGCCGCTAATTATTTCAGCCCCTGCTCCTCTCCTGATTGCTCACATTAAATGAAATCTTCACAAAAACAAATAGAGCATCCTCCAATATTTACCAAATCACACTTTTTTTCAATTAATGACGGCATTGCAGATTGTAGCAAGGCAGTGGTTAAATCTTGATTTAGAAAGTGTTTAAAGCTTGTATATACCTGGTTTATATATGATTGGTGTATGGTTGGTTTTATGTCAGGACATGTTAACTTGCTTTGAATTGGTTTAGTCCTGCTTGAGCCCTGCTTTTGACCCTAGTTTACTCCTTATTTAGACCCGGTTAGGCTTTGGACCTAAAAATGTAGTGGTTAAGAGTTTAACCGTTTAACCCTTGTTACAAAATCCTGATTTATACAATGTTAAGTCTTGGTTTAGACCTGTGCTAGACTTTGTTCATAATGTACATAGTTAAGGCATGAAAAACTCTTTTAGTCTTTGTTGAATTCATTTCAGTGCAGTTAAATTACACACAGTTTCAGAGCCCTTAGCCTATGCTGCGTCATCCATAGTTTTGCATAAAATTGCACTAAATATGAGGCCTTATGCTTTTTTTCTTCACTCATCCACATCTGGGACACAAGCTCTATAGACCAGACTTCATCGTTCAAAAGGACATTTTAATAAAGCTGTTTTCATTCCCTGTTTTGATAGGACCCGTATATTGATTTCCGACCAGTTGTATGATTAGTAAGCTTATAATAACCAAGACCATTTCCTCAAACAAAGCCCTAATGGCTAGCATTTGAAGAGGATTATAGTAATTATCCACATAAAGATCTATGATAATTTCCTTTGCAAATAACCTCTGATGGCGCTTTGTTTGAATGGTGCCATAACCTATTCCGGTTTGCCTGATTGTGAAGCTGCCACAGTGTAAAAAGCCCATCTAAAGCCAAGTCTAAATTATGATCACAGATGTTTTTTTCGAGGTATTGTCCAGTGTACGTATTGGATGATGCACTGAGAGAAATGAAACGTTACCTGGCAAAGCTGATTTAAAATAAACAAATTTTGCAGTATCTCAGAACACTTTCTACCAAAAAATAAATCCAAGCCTCCATGTTATGTGATCGTCTCCATTGGTTTGCATGTGTGCGTGTTTGCATGCATGCGTGTTTGTTAGTAGGATTACACAAAAACTACTGCACTGATTTGGATAAAACTTTCAGGGAATGTCAGGGCTGGCAGAAGGATCTGTGATGAATATTAATTAAGTAATTAATTAATTAAGGATTAAATTTGGTAATGCAGTAACTCAAAAAGTTTTTGCCCCATCTTCTTCAAACTGCCTGGACAGTTACATATAATGAAGACGCTGAACTAGACTAACGTTGGTACTTCTGCTCAACTTTTTGTGGAAGTTAATATTTTAATCTTTTGTTCAAGTGTTAATGCTTCCAGACATGTTTGTGCTCTGTGAACTGATTCTTGGCTTTAAAAACAAATCGCAAATCTAATCGTAGTTGTGATATCTGTCATAAATATCGCAATTAGATATTTTTTTTTAAAACGTTCAGCCCTAGTTGGAAGTGTGATTTTCAAAATGTTCCATCTCAATTTTTTTCTTGTTATCTGAAAATGTCTTTGGCACTCCAGTGAAAGAACAATGGTAGATAGCTTTTAGCAGATTTGAGTTTGAGAACCTTCTAAAACATAATTGGATGTTCTTCTCATCCAGCAACATTTTGTACAATGAACATTAAAGATTGTAACAGCACAGTACACAATGCTATGCATGCTGTCATTTCTGGATACCTATTAATGGTTATCATATCATGGTTTGGACATGTTAGGTTGCTGCACTAACACAACAAGGGTCAAAACCTGGTTATTCACTTTAAAAAGGTTACTTTATGAAAGTCACTGTAAATGTCAGTGTTGGCCTAATTGGCACTAAATGCCAGTCTTTAATAATAAATCTCTGGTGGCTCAGTCACCAGTTCTCTTCTATCTACAAAAGCAAGCCACTAACACCTCACATATTCCTCTTGTGTAAGGGCAACAGTCCATGGCCTCTTCACACTTTGGGTCATAGTTTTCACACCCTGAACATGACCTCTGGCAGTCATCATCCTCAGTCTTCAATAGGGCAGTGACAGTCTATGCTCTAGAAAACTATCAATCAACACGCAATATCTCTGCATGTCCTCCCTATGTTACTGTGGATCCTCTCCATATACTCTACTACTACTATAAAGACATACAGTCTACATTACCCCAGTGAATAAATGTGAGAGTGACTGGTTGTTGGCTATTGTTCTGGGTATACTTCAACAAGTCTCACGCCCCCTCAATTCTTAATGGGAACAGGAAGAATACATTATTAGAATGCACACTAATAATGATATGACTATTGCATCTAGTTCATATAAAGTAAACATCACTACATCCAGCCTATAATTACTAAGCTACTTCAGCCATTTTATCCTTAACCATACCGATCTAAATGCTGCTTATCTCCATGAATTAGAGGTAATGACGTCACCTTCAGACAAAACCCACAGACGGTCTTTAGAAAGAGACGCGACACGAGGCACTTTCTGAATCACAGCCAGGAGCCGTCTGAAAACTCAGTGAGATGAAGGTAATGCTATAGTCCTATAGACGACTGCTGTGTTTGTGTCAAAGGAGGAAGAAGAGACCTGATTATAACTGCCTGTCAAGTCATCATCAGTGATGTTCATGTTCCTAAAGGAAAAAAACTAATGTGAACATTGGTGCGTCATACAGCCTTTAGAATCCAAGACAAGAGCTATAACTTATGTTGGACAAATCTGACAAAGACAAAAAAGTGTGTGATCTTAGAGTAATCAGTTAGATTATGTCATATAACATAATGTTATAGCTTCCAGTCATAATTTGTTTAGTCATTTTTATGTAGTTTTCTTAAGAACAAACAATGTATGTCTTCTAATATTCCAGCACGGTGCACTGTCGCTTCACAGCAAGAAGGTCCGGGTTTGAGTACCAGAGTTTGCATGTTCTCCCCATGATTTCGCCGGATTCTCCGGTTCCCCCCGTCAACCCAAAACATGCACCATAGGTTAGATACATCCTGACCAAGATCCTGGCTCAAATATCTGAAGATGGGTCCCTGTGCAGCTGCCCACTGCTCCTGACAGGTTGCCCCAGCAGCATTGAGGAATGGGTCAAATGCAGCGGACAAATTTCCCTACAGGAATCAATCAAGTGTAACCTTAACCTTATTATACTGTAAATAAGAATATGCATGAAGTTTAAGTTGACTTTTTAAGCCATTAAAGGCCCATAGGTTGTATAAGGTCTACCTTGCAGGATTAAGCAGAAGAAAATCAATGTTTTAGTTTGTTTGTTAACCTGAATAATAATGCAAATGCACAAAACCCAGACTTGTATCTTGTGACCTGTAAACAACATTTTAAAAGTGACCTTCCACCAATTAAACAGAGTACAAACAGCTCCGCTCTCACTGACCCGAAACACTCCATGTTTTCAGCCTGCTTCCTTTTATACTTGTGTTATTTTGCTTTCTGTACAGTTTGTCTTAAATGTCTCAAAACATGTGTTTGACTGTTTAAGTGCAGCTCATCTTGAATAGATGCTTTTACGAAACACCACTTAATGCCAAACATACATGCATCTAAAGTGCCCTACAGGAAGTCAGTGCTAATATGTGCGTCACAACGTCAGGACTGAGCATGAATCGTAGATAATTTAAACAGCTATTGTGCACACAAGTGAGTGTGCACGTGAGAGAAGGCACAAGATGTTTTTTGAGCTTGATCAAACCTTGAACTAACTCTATGCAAAACAAGCACTGCACTGACTGCTCTTCTCCAGCTGCCTGTTGTACCAAGTCATAATGAAGTGCTTCCTTCAAGCAAGTCGTGTCATTAGACTTCGAGAGAGATCAATGGAGAGGACCAAAAGGCACACTGTTTGCACAAAGACATGGCTTTAGTTTAAACATTGGTGTGCAGGGTCCTATAAAACACAAGCAAGCAGAAATGCATACTCTAAACTAGAAAGCACTCGAAGAGTGCATACCGACGCCAGGACAGTTAATTTCCCCGATGCAATGTTTTGGCACTAACCGCTACTTTAATCTTAAATTTCTCTAAAACGTCATTTTTCATTCAGTCCATAGGTGGCGCTATTGAGGTAACTGCCATCTTATTGGTCAGTTGCGGTCAGAGGCGTTGGCTAATGTGATGTTTCAAGTTTGATTCAAATCGGGCAAAGTATGTGTTAGAGGCTGTCAAATATATCTGACTTCCAAATTTCAATCCAAAATGGCTGACTTCCTGTTTGTTGTAGGGCGGGGCCATAATAATATTTTATGTTCAGCACTATGTGGAGAATCACTGTACCAAGTTTGATAGCTCTGCGACATATTAGGTGTATCCAGAGTCCCATAGGGATCAACAACATGGTGGCGCTAGAGGCATTTTTTATTCGACCGTGATAATATGTCCAATAAATAGACCCTGGCCCGGGTCACTGTGCCAAATTTCATGAGATTTGGTTAACATTCACTAGGAGTAATGGCTCCAATAAAATGCTCAAAATCATTAATTTGTTAATGAATCAATTATCATTAATCGAAGAAGTACCACACTCAGTCTAGTTCAGCGTCTTCATCATATGTAACTGTCCAGAAAAGGTGGAAGAAGATGGGGCAAAAACTCTGAGTTATTGCATCTTGAAATTTAATCCTTAATTAATTAATTACTTAATTAATATTCACTGCAGATGTACCCAAATTGATACAGTTCGGCGTCCTTAAAGGGTCTAAGTATCTGCAAAGTTTGAAAGTGATCGGGCAATTCGTTTTTGAGTTATCGCGGTCACATGGCCAACGAACATAAAACCATAATATCGCCGAACGCGGTTGTCGCGTTTCGCCGATATAATTACAACACTATGAGGTTGGACATTTTGGATATTGTTTTAACTGATTTAGCAACATAACTATAATACACATAATTATAATATGTTTCATAGATTTACACTACTTCAAAATCATTTTATTGGTTGAATTGTTTCATTGTATGGTATGGATACTGTTTCAATTTAGTGTCAAATTCATTCTCATCTCATGATCCTCATTCTCTCACAGACACATCATATATATGCAGCATGTGTTTCGGAGTCAATCAGGAGCAGTAGCCCTGCAGTCTGCCACTCCCCTGGGCCGTCAGAGTGAGAGGGATTCCTCTGTGCTGTTCACAAACTCACCCCCAGACACTTATCCTCTATTTAACACAGCTACAGGAGGTTTCCTCAACAAACACACACATGAAGACTGTACAGGGAGATCCAGCAGCTCATGGCTCAAACAGACCATTTCTCTGTCTGCGGATGGCACTTTAAAAACACTAATATGCTTATTTCACTCTAGTTAGATAATGAGCAATACTATAAATTCAACATTTAAAAAATGGCTACATACAATAAATAGTATTAAAATTATAGGTGTAAAGTTAAGTTTGGAATTGTTTCAAACTGGAGGGATTATGTCTCTCGGCTGGAACGCCTTGGGATCCCCCGGAAGAGCTGGCTGAAGTGTCTGGGGAGAAGGAGAGTCTGCTTAGACTGCTGCCTCCGCGACCCGGCCCCGGATAAGCGGTAGAAGATGATGATGATTGTTTCAAACTTTGTGTACAGGTATTGTTGGGATAGAAATATGCCACTTGTCTATTTACTGCATGTAAAGAGATAATCCAACTAAAATAAAGTATTCAATGTGTGACAAATCTTTTCACTTCTCTGTGCAGTTGTAGAATAATGAATATAGAATTTATTAACATTATGTGGCCAGAGAGACGATGACTTTCACCTCTGTGAGTGGCCCTCTTCTGTATTATTTTTTGTGCCTCAGTGAAAAACCTTTGGATACCCTTTCTATCCAGGCTAGTTTATATAATGAGTCACACAACGCCATACATGCCAAACAGCCTTCTGTAGAAGATGACTACACTCATTACTGACGGGCTGGACTTGGCCCGTTAGAAGGAGCCAATTCATGGGCATCTACTGAGTAGTAAACTGTAAGTTTACAGGAAAGCGCATTAGGACTTGCTTCTAAGTGGAGTACCCATTTAATGTTGCAGAGCATTGCATGGCCGCAAAGTAGACTGCACCAAGGTATTTTTTTTTTTTTTTTCAATTCTTGATTTTGTACTTATAGCTGAGATCTCACATTCCTTGATGCAAAGGTATAAATATTTGTATTATTTTGTAAATCTCTTTATGATAAGAAGAAAGAGTTCTCTTCAGCTCTATTTGCCGTGGATAAAAAGACAAGATGATGTGTGTGAAGGATGTGAAACAACTGCAATCCTCTGCAGCTTTAATGCATTGCCAAAGTGCACACGCAAAAATGGTGTCAACTTTCACAGTGAGAAAGCCAAAAATAGAGCCTCATCCAATCGGGGACAACATTTGTACCAACACAAAAGCTCATCACAATCTTTTAATTTGGGTAAAGAACAAAACAATTAAAACAAGAGACACAATGGAGCGGTTTGTGACAGTTTAAGTCATCCAAGTGAAACAAAGGGAATTAGGACACTGTGTGTGTCACAGCAAATCAAGGCAGTGATAAGTCCCTCTGGGAAAGACTTCTTCGTGTTGTGTAGTGTTTTTAATTGTGGAGGAGCTTCTGATGCTGGGGTATGTCTGACCTTATCTGTCTGGTGTCTGATGACAGAGGGCATCAAGTGGGTTCACAGTGTGAGCTGCATAACTGCATGAATGTTATTGTGGACAATGATCATATGCTGAATTAAAAAACATAAAATTAATACTAATAATAATAATGTAAAAAGAAATAAAATGTGATGCATTTTTGTTTGATTAGGCCTGCTAATTTAACAACCTCCACAACATTTCCAACAAAAAGATATTCTCAGCATAGATCACAAAGATGATTTGTGCGGGCCACCTCACCACATGGGCTATAACAAGTAGCCCTATCTAAATTGTCACAAATCACAGCTTAATTGTTTTCATTTTTTCATAATGGCATTTTCCCCAGCCTAACAGAGCAACCTCAAGATTGAAACATTTGATTTCCTGTAGACCCCTTGTTATAAATCTTATAAGCTAAATATTGATTGATTGGTTATAATGGCTGACATCAGTTTAATCAAAAGCATCCTGCTCTCAAAATGTGGGTTACAGTTGGCGTTGTTGAAGAAACTGCCTATTGGGTCAAGATCACCTGAGAGTCTAAATTGTGTCAATGCTGTTTTACTGAGTAGCCTGCACGTGGCTGCTTTTTCCACAGCTCACCTCTGCGGCCAAGTTGAGATCACAAGTGCAACATCACAGTGCAAATGGATGCTGTGTGCCGGGAAAGCAAAAGAATGGCGAGATGCACTGAGTGACCTTAAAGACAGTAACACATGTCCAAATGCATTGCCAAGAGATGCTGCCTTTGCCCAACTATAGTTTTGTTGGACTTGGACGGAAACAGTGAAGCCAGTAGAAAAATCTCAACACGCATGCAGCCTGGGAACAAACAGCCATGCAGCAATGTGATATCACGTTGCCCCAAATCGAGGCAAAGACACAATCCCGCGCACACATCCAAGACTCAGTAAAAAATGTTAACAAAAACATCTAACAATAGTATGACTGCGCTTTTTTCACCCCACCCGCTCCCCAGTCTGACTGTGATCTCCGGAACACAGGACAAGCCCTTTTCCCTGCATTCAAGGCGTAGCGGCGCAAAAATAATGTGAAGGACACCCCGCCTCCCCTCCTCCTCGCTTCCCTCACCTGGCATATCGTCTTCAAAATCCATGTCGTCCTGTCCCTCGTCTTCATTACTCAGCGACCCCGGCATCTTTATCTCATAGCCCCCCAAACCCCTTTTAGGCTGAGAAAGTTAACCCTCCAGACGCCGCGTTCAGCTCTGCGTCTTTCTTCATCCAGAAAACAAAGATGGGTTTAGCTCTTTTAATTATTTTTTTTCCAGGAAATTTCTTGTAACTAATCAAAACACATTTATTTTTTTCATCTGATCTCTATCCAGGTCCTCCAGTCTGAAAAATAAGAAAGACAAAAATGGAGCACACATGCCCAGATTGTGACGTCTGGTCTGTTGCCATGACGATGCATCCCATAATTTTAACCACAACTAGTTAGTCGTGCTCTCCCACTAGTCACCACTTTGACTAGTTGTGTGCAGCGTGCTAAAGTCAAAACACGCAGGGCTACGTACGTGCCGCTGACAGGAGAGGGCTGTTGGGTGTCCTCCTGCGCCTGTCGTCTGCACAAATTTGGTTTTGAAGAATAAAAAGGATTGAAAAACTTACTGCTTGTAAACAAATGCCAACTAATTCAGATTTATACTGAAAATTAACTATGTACTCAAAAAGAGTCTGATATGACAAATTCTTCTCCAGCATCTCTGACCATTTGGCTGTAAATGGAGGGAAACTGTATCATGAATCTGGTTTTGCAGTGGTTTCATTTTAGTTTTGGTTTCAGTTTATTTTTTTTTTTTTTTTTTTTACTTTTAAATTTAATATGATTCAAGCCAAAGGTTGTAGTTAGTAAATGCCTTCATAGTGGTCCTTAGAAGACATAATATCCAAATGCAAAAATATATTAGAATCACACATTCAATTTGGGCTGATAAATTTGTATCACATACCTAAATTCATACTTTTGATTTTTTTTTTATCAAAACAAAGATTGAGCAACTACACTTGGGGCTGCATGCTGAGAGTCCTGCCAGTGGTCGGCTGTCGTCTAGGTTACCACAGCTGCATTAGTGGGTGTCCTGCAGAGCGCACAAGAGTATCACACTTCATATTATCACAACGCACAAAATAGACCTGTCATGTCACACCTGATTCTTTGGTCCCCTGCTTTCTGACAAATCAAAATATAACTTTTTGACTTCCTTGCTTCCATAGAATCAGATAGAAATGGGGAGAGGAATTTAGTAAACCTGCTTGAGTAAAACTATTTTTGAAAACCATTTACTAACATTTTGACTAAACATTTGCACAGTATTCCATTTGAAATGATTTAGGTAGAATATGATTTGAATGCCTGGTAACACTTTATTTTAAATTATCCCACAACTACATTGTATCTACCACATTAAGTA
>JAVQKG010172641.1:0-10639 GCA_036025885.1 Hypseleotris bucephala
CCTTTCCTAGGTATTAAGATTTTTTTTATGTTTGTAAATATCAGAATTTGAATTATTTTATGTTTTGATTAGGTCAACAATACTAACATATATAATAATAATATTTAATTTGAACTAAATACTCTTACTTGTGTACATTCTCTACCCAGAAGAAAACATTAGTAAAAGTTGTGAAAACATTGCTAATACAGATGTTAGCCCAAAAAGGTGGAGCAAGCACGTTAACAAAATGTGCTTATTCATCGTCATTTACCTTCCAGAGAAGAACGGCTAGCAGCAAAAAGATGAGGATCCCCACCAGCAAGCTTATGGCGATGATCCAACCAACGACGTAACCCCTGGGCTCCTGACTGTGCAGTGCCTCGAAGATCAGCTAAAACACAAAAGGCTTGAGTCAGGCTTAAATGCAATACACACAAGATGAAATAAAGAGCAGAGCTAATGATGCAATGGAGAGCAACAATAATGGGAGACAGACTGTGACTTTATTGAACAACTACTTCCCTGAACAATCCATGTAGTGTTTAAAACAAGATTTTACAAATGGTGGATCAGGGCCACAAAGTACATAGGTTGTAGGTTGAATACAGTGTTCAGCTTTTAGACCTATGAAGTTGTTTTTAAGCTTCTATGCCTTAAAGGTTGTAGTAAAAGGTACAATACAATCATCAGAGATTAAAAAAAAAAAACTCTGAAAGTCCTATAACCATCTCAGATGAAAACTACTTTTTTAATAATACATAAATATAACACAAACACTGAAGAAAACTTAGGTAACTTGTTTTAGTTCAACAGACAGTCTCCGGACAGGACAGGGGTCTTGCTCTAAACTGACCTCTGCTCAGCATGGACCAAGAAACAGGCACCACTGACCATTTGAGCTGGACAAAACTGTAAACAACTTCTGTTTCATCAGAGAAAAGGCTTGTTAAAATCAATAAATTAGAGTAGAATTTCTTAAACTATCAAATATTAAGTCATGTTGGATGTGGCTGGTAATTTATTATTCACTCCCCTTTACATTATAATCTTCCTTTAAATTAATGTTTGCATATACCAACTTATCTTGTCAAATGGGGGAGTCGTGGGGAATATAAAAATTGCATTTCTCAAAAAGTGCAGTTGGCTTTTCCTGTTCCATGATGATAACCAGTATCTCCAAATTCATGATAAGATTCAGCTACAATGGGACAACTGTGAAAAACTCACCAGCAATCACCAGAATTATATGAATGTTTGCTAGTGCTTTGATCACATTGGTTTTAGACTTTGCTCTGAAGCTATTTAATACTTGAGTACATGGGTCATTTCCTTCACAATTACTTAGACTGATTATCTTTCAGTTAACGGTAGTTTGAGAGAAGTAAATATAGCATTACTCTAGACCACAGCTAAGTCAGTTTTAATGTGAGCTTAAGGGCCTTGGATGGAAAACAGAAAGCTTATGTTGATCTTAGTAATAATGTGTCTTGTTCAAACTTGCTACAAATAATATAACCCACATTTGAGCAAACAAACAGGGACATATGTAGTCAGTTAATGAAGACTGAAATTCTCAACAGAACATTGGTACAACAGAAATGTGGCATGTAACACCAACTGTAAAACAAAACCGCTTTAATCTCTATGTTGAATACTTTCCCACATTATCACCCCCTCCTCTCTGCGACTGGTGCACATGCTGTAGTACATGCCAATGCACTTGCGTATATATAATAAAGATGAAAGCTCAAATGGTCATTGCTCTTTGACTTTTCCCAAATTGACAACGACGACATGTAGATTGTGGGAATGTGCAACATGCATTCAGCATAGCTCTACATTCTTAAGTCCAGACCTCAGTAGTTTGCTATTATGTTTATGAATGTAGTTAGTAGAAGGATCGAAACCTAACTAAACTAGAATTAATAACCATCTAAAGTAGTTATAAACCGGGACTGAACCAGGTCTAATGTCAGTCGAAACCCAGTTTAAAGAAGCACAAAACAAAGACTAAGCCAAGTATAAACCAGGATTAAAAATAGGTATAGATTAGACAAGGACTGAACAAGGTCCAAACCAGGACAAGACGGGGACAAAACAAAAAAGTCTAAAGTAGGTCAAAACCAGTACTAAACCCAAACAAAACCTGGACTAGATCAAGACTAAAACAGGACCAAACAAGGTCTAAAAGTGGCCCTGGAACAACTCTTTCTGTGTCTTGGATTTTTAATATCTGTGTACGGCCCTGGTGGGAACATATTTTGTTCTTATATTAGTACTTTGCATAGTTACATACCAACTGAATAATAAAGGCTTGTTGACATGACATGGGTGGTAAAAAGTGTGATGACTTGACAAGTTGTAAGTTCACTGCGAGCAACTCAAGCAGGGACCACAAATTACAGTTAGCAGTGTGTACCCAGTCAGCAAGGCTCCTGAGGGAAAAGCTGACTATGTTTACTGAAACCTATGGGAGATATAGCTAGTGGAATGAGCACATGGACTAAGTGCTGAAAGAATGGCATGCTATGGTCATAGCTGTGGCAATTTTCCGAACAGGGAGAATCAGGGTCATGAGGCAACACAGACAATTTTGGGATTTAAAATAAAAAGGGTTCAGTATTGTAATTTAGATATTTTTGTTCTTGTTTAAACCTGGTTTAGTCATATTTAACATTAGATCTAGACATGGTGCAGCTGTGATTTAGTAATAGTTTCGTCATGTTTTAGTTTTGCTTTACATGTACTGTATGTCGGGTTTAGTGCATACCTAGTTTAGCCCTGGTTTGGATCAAGATTTTTCCTGTTTTAGTCTTGGTTTAATCCTGGTTTAGACCTGGGTTATGCCTTATGCTGGGCTTTGGGACATTTTCTGGGGGCTGGAGACATCCTAAAAAAGACCTAATTACGCCCCTGTGAGTCAGGACAGAGGCTATGGCCTCCTCATAACCTTAATCACATGATAGATGTCCAGCGCTCACTAAGATCATTACATTAGATCTAGTGGGCTTTCCAATCACTCAACGGCAAACAATGAGGGGAGGGTGTGCCCTTGGGCACAGCTGAGGACCACATACCCACTGCTCCCAGCTGTTCACTGCGCTCATAGGTTTTTCAATGAACAACAGTGGACGCATCAGTGAGTGTGGTGCCGCTGCATGACAGACAGTGCAAGATAGAAATACAATATACACTTTTATATAGGTCAGATGCTACAAAGGGTCATGTGCTTCAAATTCCTATGATCAAAGCCATCAACAATAGCAATAAACACATTTGACAAATGGTTTTAAAATCCTTCATTCATTCTTTCATGTGAGAGGTCATGGGTGAGTGGAGCCTATCCCAGCAACTGTGGCTGGGTACACCATGGACAGTGGCCAGTTATAATAGACAACTCATAACTTTTGAATTTTATTGAATATATATTGAATAGGTGCTATTTATTTACCAATTCTCCTACATGCATGTCTTTGGATTATCGGAAGAGGCTGAAATTTCTGGAGAGAACTCACAGTAACACGGGGATGACATACATGCAACACTCAGCCTTAAGATTTAACACACAACATCCTTGTTAGAATTTTTTCTACTATCTATTGTCTTATTGATCTTAGAAACAGATGTGTGTGATTATCATATGAATAGCCTCTTGGGATTGTTATTCCTTTCTACAATGGACAATTAAATTGAAACCACAGTAACTATTGATTTGGTCATAACTGATCCATTTGTTTTTAATTTTAACATTTAACAACAAGAAGCATTGTACTCACAGAAATCTCCTCTGGCAGTCCCTTTGGCACTTCCACCGCTCTGTCGCTGATAAGAACACTGCCCCTCGTCACAAACTGTATGACAGATGAGCTGTCCTGTGGGCAGGGGAAATGGAGTTGACTATTTTATATAATTAGCAAATGCTAAATTAGTAATGCAGAGATTTGATTGTTACCCTTTTGAGTATTTCAGTGTTGAGCAGGAGTTTTATGTCTATACTTAAGGCTTCCTCTTTCAGCTGGGGACCAAGTGTGCATGAGATGGTCATGCAAGCGCGACCTGGCCTGTCACAATCCTGTTAGATGAGAAAGCATTGAAGAGTTAAGGTTGAAATATTTAAGGGCTGTAGAACCTATTCACCTCTTCTTGCATTGTGATTGCTGCATATTTACCAGAACTTTGCGGCCTGATTTGGTAAAGAAAGCAAAAATGGAGTGGAAAATGCTTTCTTTGTCCTGTGGGATGGTGCATGGTGTTGGGTTTTTGTGAGGGGTGCAATTCCCTCTGCTGTCAGCCACCTTAAACAAAATAAAAGAAAAATGGGGTGAACATTTAGCAAACACATAACAAATTGAAACAAAAACAAAAAAACAATGGTCATGAGGTGCACACATTTTTCATAAAAGGGAATGTATTTGTTGACTGGTATTAATAGTAAGGTAAGATTGAACAGTACAAGATATAATAATACTATAGATATTTTGTTAATAGGACAATAGTTTTATGTGGGACAGCCCAGTTTCAATTTGAGAGCGAAAATGTGGACATAAGCACTCTCGTCACCTAAAGTGGCCCAAACCTATTATCATTATGGTTCCTTCAAGCTGACAGGAAGAGCCCCCTCTCAGAAAGGTGCTGCCCCTCCCTGTACCGTTTCCCATATGGAGTGATTTAGAGGTGTCTGTTTTACGTCCCGGGACCCCAGGGAGCACTTCCCCTTTTCCTCTTTGGTCCGACCCAAAGCTCTGCATGGGGGAAATATCTCTCTTCATTGTCTGCCAGGCTCCTACCCTCCTGTGTGGCCACTCAGTGCAATGCTATCTCATGTCCTGTGTTTTTGCTGCCATAGCTTTTAAAGATAGTTGTAAGACAAGCAGTGTTGTATGGTAACATCTTCTATTTGGTAGAAGTTGCTTTCTCCTAAAAACGTTCAAATAAGGTGCATATCCCTAAGGCCCTCTATCCCCCCAGCTAACCACACACACATGATTACTACTGCTTGACTAGAACAACAAACCATTATAAGGAAAAAACAGGAAGCAGAGCTGGAGGTAGCAAAGCTTAAGATGTTGAAAGTCTCTTTGGGAGTGACAAGGATGGTGAGAGGCCAAACTGAAATAGTTTTTGGACATGTTCAGAGGATGTTAAGGTTAAAGTTGCCTAGTGGAAGACCAAAGTGGAGATTTATTGAAAGTAGTAAAAGATAACATGAAGTTAGTTGGTGTGAGAGAATAGGATGAAGGATTAGATGGAGGCAGATGCAAGTACAAGATAACATGAAGTTAGTTGGTGTGAGAGAATAGGATGAAGGATTAGATGGAGGCAGATGCTTTGCCGTTACTACCACTGAAAGCGAACAACCAAAGGGAATAGAAGAAAAAGCTTTTAAAGAAATTCATAGTTCCAAACAGAATTTCTGGGGGATTTTAAGCAGAAAACTATAGAGCAGATGCTTGTATATCATGTCTACACAAACTTAAGCCAGTATATAATATAAAAATATCTAGCTGTAAAATATGTATCCAATGTGTCACTCCAGCTGAAACATTAACATTTGTGATGTGTAGTTCTAGGCACGGGATGGTACGAGGCAGTAGCCAGCTCTGCGGGTGTCCCATTCCCATTTCGTGCAAGCCGTCTGATCCCCTCAAAGTAATTCCAGATGTTATTTTGGGGAGGGTGGTGGGATACAGTCAACCCTGTCTACCCCATTCACAGCAAATACAATTAACAGTTTGAGCTCCTCCACATGATCTACCTATATGAAGGGAGCAACACAAGGGTTAAGAAAACATTGTAACCCACTGGGAGTATTGCGTTGCGTTATCTAAATGCTAAATGTTGTGGAACAATATGGTGGCCCAGCTAGATTCAGTAGCTACGTCAACATTTTTTCACTTTCAATTTCCCCCCCGACACACAGCAAATTGTCCATGCCATGAAACAAAGTCGACTGTTTTAGTAGCTTTTTTTAGCATAAAATTATCCTCAAAGGTGAACCCGGGCAGCTGTGCAGTGAAGTCAATGAGGGAAGACAGGCATACGCTGGCATAGAATGTGCCTACAGGTGAATAAACTCATAAATAATAATTTGGACTAAATAAATATTGTTGGCATGCACCTGTGTGTCGACGATGTGGAACATGTCCACCCCGTTGCCAGCCAGGCGGTTGGGTATCCTGATGTCCACAGTGGAGCCGGGAAGTCGACTGGGCCCGTTGTTTATTGCCTGGAAGCACATGAGACAAAATGAATATACTGGAATATGTAGAAGTAGTGTAAGTTCAACATTCATTCATTTATCTTCTGCTTATTTAAGTTCAAGGCCACAGGAAGCTGGAGTGTAGCCCAGCAAGTACAGGCCTTAGACGGGAAACACTCTGAACATTGGCCTGTTAATACCAGGGCTGACACAGAGGCATACATAGACAGACAACTACTCAACTCTCATATTCATTAAGGCAATTAAGAGTCAGCCATTCTACTATAACAATCATGTCTTTGGACTGTGGAATCCTGATTACCTGGACAGAACGCATATACAGTATTGTAGTTAAAAAGGTTTTATGAGGCACTGATAGCAGTAGTCTTCTAGAAAGATAAAAATAAACAAAAATCGAGAAAAAAAGTTATATTCTATTTTTACCACCCACCTCTAGTGCTAACCATGCAACCCTAAATACAACATGCTTATTATGTTAGACATATACCTGGAACGTTATATTAAGAGGCTGAAAAAGGCAGTCCATGTCTTCCAATTGGACGAAACGTGATGCATCAACAGAGTTTCCATACACAAAGGAGCTTGGCGTCACCACACTGCCGAAGACAGTTTGGTTATTTACAAAATCACATGACCACATTTAAAAAATTCGAATTAGATTTAGATATTCCCAACACAAGTCAACAGCTTTGTACAACTCTCTAGTCCGGAGTGCTTGAGCTTTCTGAGATATAAGTCAGATGTGTAGTGTTTTTACTGCAAAGCCATGTTTACATTAAAACAGCAGCTTTATCAGATGTCAGACTTCTGGCACTGTTTTCCATCTTTCTCCTGCTTCATTGAAACCGGGCCATGATAAAGTGTTCACAGATAAGGCTTTTTAAGTTGACATGGCCCATACTGACACCAGCACTCCCTCGCCTCCCAAACACCAGATGGAACAAGTCTGTGTCTGAGGCCTATACTGTATTTTAACTAAGGGCTGCACAATATAGGGCAAATGTATCATTATAGCAATATCAACAAATGCAAAATCTGTATTGTGAGAAATGTATTGCGATCATTGAATGGTTCTCTATTTGACAGGAAAGATGAAGAAGTTAATTTCAACCAATTTAGTTCTGGTTTAGTCTTGGTTTACTCCCGATTTACTCTGTGAGATGTTTGCATTCACACCAGTTTTGACTCTTTATTTCCTGACTGAATTTATATTTATATAATGTCAATAATGTCATCATAATTTTGCAAGTCAACATAGTCATTGCATATAAGTTTTTTAAATATTGTGCAGGCCTTTTTAAATACCAACTTAAAAAAGGGGTTGCTTTTCATTTTGTCTCACCCTGTTATAGTGGTGTCAGTCTCATGAACCAGAGGAATAGAAAGGTCCAACGTGTTGTCGTGCAGTTTATGCTCAGGATTGGCACTACGAAACAAATACAAGATTTTTTATGGCACTTGATACAGAATAATTTATCACTTAATTGTCAAAATATTTTACCTTTTAGCTTGAACCAGAAACTGCAGTGTGTCGTTTTCTCCTGAGATTTGGCTGGTGTCAAAAATCACAGCGAAATGATACTGGAGGGAAAGAAAACGTAAAGATGTTAGAAGTTGAGTTGAGTGCGACAGGTGTAGCCATCATGGATTGGGTCATATGGCAGAATTTGTTCCACTTTTGAAAATGGGGCATCACGTTACATTAACAGTAGATATCTGCAATGTGATATCTAATGACAACAAAGAAATGTGATTTAAATCCTAAATGCTTTTAGCTTTACTGTGGTTGGCTACCTTGGTCTGTGCTCTCATGAAAGGAAATCCCACGCTGCATTTGAGGAAGTCCAAGTCAACAAGTGCGCAGGAAATGCCCTTCTCTTCCTGCAAAAACGAAAGATAGACAGCATCAAACAGACAAACTGGAGACTGGGGTGACGGACATGGAGATACACTATGACAAAGAAAAACACAACTGACAAAAACTTGTCACAGTTACAAAACAATTAACGCTGATAGGAGAATAACTGTTAGGTGAGAAAACAGGGGCAGCTTCTGAACACACCTGCATACACAAACCTTTGGACATCGACTGAGTTATTATTGGTTTTGGTTGGAGTCAGATTTCTGCATGTCGAAGAACAGGTCTCTGAGATCTTATTGAAGTTCTAAATTAGGTTAAACAAAGAATGTACAGAAACGTGATGGCACACACACAGCCAGCGGGTGGGTAATTGGACTGCCTCCAGGCTGTATGTTTGGAAGCTTGTCTAAACAATATGGAGCTTCACCGGCTGCGCTGTGTAAACACTCAGGCCTTGACCTTACGAGGAGTGAGGATTCTTTTAGTGAGAGTTCACTCAAAGGCTGTCTGCTTGTGCTTTGAGAGCATAAGCCAGGGCAAAGATATTTCACGACCTTAACAACTTTTTGTGATAAAACTGAGACTGATGTGTGCGCATATTAATGCTAGTTTTTTGTGAGTCATACAAATGTCTGTTGAACATGCCAAGTTTAAGCCTGTGTTTATAAAAGTTCTCCAAAAGTGATAAAAGAAAGAGCTGCAGAGCTGAGTGCGCTGGCATATTTATAAACCATAAATCAATTCACAACACTCTCATCCACATTCCCTTAGTCAGCAGATTCTCAGTGTAGGGTGTGGCTGTGCCCTTGTCTTCATTAACTCAACCTAAATAAGCAGCACTGCCCCAAACGAGATGGGGTTGATGACTGCAGGGGGCAGGGACCCTAGGACAGCCATATTGGAATTTCCTCTATTTCCTGCATGTGCCCCTCTGTTACTCCTCTGTGTATTCCCATGTGCTGCAGTTCAAACAGGGCCTGTCCCGTGGGACTGGGCAGGACTGGGAGATTGGGAAATGCCTGTTCCTCCATCAACCACCTGTAGCCCCTCAGTGCACAGGGACATATGGCTGTAGAGCCTCAGCAGGGTGCAGAGTGACCACTGTTTGTTCAGCACTTCACTTTTTTACTCTTATTTACTTTCCCTGCTCTCACTCTGTCAGGACCAAAGACATGCTGGTATTTTCACAAATGGCAGGTCCATTAAGTATCACTGGACTGTTTAGACTGTGTTAGTATCTAGTGCCTTGGCATGTCAGTGGTAATGACAATACACAGGAGCCTTACTTTCTACTTATCCTGTTTAATAAGTCTTCTACACCATAGTATTTGTACATTGTTCTTTACTCAATGTCATCGCCTGGTTTATAGCACCTAAGGCATTAGCAGAAATAACACTGGCTTTTCATTGTGTGTAAAAATCAAACCATGTAATTCAATTCTTTCACCCAGTGCAGTCTCTGTCCTCGGGGTGCAATCAAGGGAGAAATCAGCTGAAACAATGGCTGCCACAGATCTTTCAGCTGACCACTTAAAAATCTCAAAGATAAAGAAAGAAAACACAGGAGCCAGGACTGTGTTTGCGGAGTCCCCTGGAAGCTAAATTCTCCTGAATTCACCTCCACTGTTTTCTATGAACTACTGGAAACATGGAGATATCAGGTCCACTCTAAATATAAAAACAATCCTTCACTCACCAAAGAAAACACCTCAGGGAAGAATTAAGAGCAGGTCTTAACTTTGTAAAAAAGGGTTCATATCACCACCCCAGGTTTTGAGTAGGTGTTACTGGAATGCAATAACTTTGTTGAATATTGCAATAAAAATGACTGACTGGATTGTCTTTTTGATAGATAGCTCATGAGCAATTAAAATTCTGCAAATAGACTAGAATTTACTGATCAAAACCAACTCTGAATCAAAACTTGAAGGAGACCACGCCAGGGCTAAACCAAACCTTTACGAGAACTAAATCTGGCCTTATGATGGGCAATGTAGAACCAAATCAGAATTGACCGGAAGATGATATTTTAAAATAAATGTATTTGGTCACAACTCACAGCTTATTGTAAAGCTGTGATAGTACACGCCATATTGGTTTAATGCAATAAATTTAGTTTATTGTAAAATGAATATTGCTTTTTCTGATATTATGACAATTTCCTGATACATTTTTGTGCCCCACATAATTCTATGTAAAAAGAAGTGCCCAGAAGCAGCAGTAAATCTGGTCAGTGGTCTCTCTGTCATCCCTTCATACCAGTGGCTTCCTGTTGCCTTTGTGGAGCAGGCCACCCTGAATTATTAGGTTCCTGGACTAAATGCTCTGTGACTCCTGGAAACCTGAGACTTAATGTCAGCTGAGTTCATTGGATTAGCTATGAAACCGAATGCTGTTGTTATATCGGCGAAATGCGAGAATCGTGTCCGGCGATATAATGGTTTCATGTTCGTCCACGTCCGCATCCGCGTCCGCAGATTGGCCGTGTGGCCGCGATAGCTCAAAAACGAAGTGCCGGATCACTGGGTACATCTGCGATGAATAGTAATTAAGTAATTAAGGATTAAATTTGTAAA
>JAVQKG010172799.1:0-18243 GCA_036025885.1 Hypseleotris bucephala
CTTAAGTAGAAGTACATGTAGTTTCTTTACACCTCTTTCAATATTGTAACTCTAATAAGAAATAGCTCACAGCTCTTTAACTACAGCTGCATATTCACCACTTGTATAATTAAATAGTATATATTTAACTCTGTAGCATCAATGCAAATAATGAACATGGAGCCACTTAGTCATGCATGAGTTAACACACATACCTCTCTGTATATTACAAAACATTTCCTAAGTACATATTTAATTCTTTAATAAATGTTTGCTCTTGCTTTCTCGGAAAGCTAGATTAGCGTCAAGTGCGCAGCATCTCGTATAAAGTGTGACAAATTGATATTTTTATATAGCGTAATCTGTTTACTATGATGTTTATGTGCAGAATTATTACAAACTAATTAAAGAAATCACTTTGATATAATTAGTCAGATTTCAGGAAGCTCATTAGTAGTAATTTGCATGAAAAATAAGCCCTGTAGTGGTGCTTAGGCCTAGCTATTCGATCTGCGTTTTATCTGGTTACACATCAACCCCCATTGTTTGTTGTTTGAGGCTGTCTGAAGTGGGCCACAATATTTTCAGTCATTGCCCTGAGAAGCAGCGGGGTGTCTTTCAGCAGAACCCTCCCCTAAAGCAAGTCAACCTGTACGTGAAGCACACACATGCCGGTGCTGTGTACATGAGGCAGGAGGAGAGAGCGGCAAAACACTGTCTATTTATCTGTCAGCTTCCTGACAAAGAACTGAGCTGACAAGTATGGGTTTCCCTCAGCAGAGCAGGGGGGCTTTATTCACCGCACTTACATGCCCAGTCTATGCCCAGAGACTCATGTTATTTGCAAATCACACTCTTTGAAAACTCACAAACGGGGCGAGACATGCCACGCTACGGGTTTTGTCAGCTGCCTTCACAACAGCTAGCTACATCGCTAACAGTGCGCGCTTCGGTTAAGGAAGCAGCTTTCTTTTAGCATTTGCCTTGCTGTCACTTTTTCCAACACATGCGATCTGTGTCTTCATGCTTGGGGTCTCTTCTCCCTCTGAGGGTTGCCATCTTCCCTTTGGACTGACAAATAATACACCCACACTCCTGCTGAAATATAAAAGAGAAGGGAAAAATGTAGCCCTGGAATTATGGCACTTACTGAAGCAATTCTAGCAGAAATAAAACTACTTACAGAATCATGCAATTAAAAAAGGAAGTGGTAATTATTTAAAATGCAGAAATCTATTTAAAGGCGTAGTATTCTGTAGAGTCTCATCTGTCCGAGGCAGAGGGGCACAAAAACAGTGCTGTTTATTCTCTATACCCTTTTCCCACCATGGACGAAATCCTTCCCTAAACATCCGGACAGAGGAGCACTTGTGTGGTGCTGATGTCACAGACCTACCTGGCCTCCCGTTCACAAAAGCTAAGGTATCATTAGCTAGGCCCACACAATGGCCATTCAACCAAACCACTGCACTCCTCAGGACTGGAGAACAATGTTATTTTTTGTCTCAGAATTATAAAGACAGAGTTTTGCAGGAAACCTGACAGACAAAACCCTTTAGAGGTAAATGCTCCAGGCGGCTTTTGGGTTTAATCTTTTCCCATTAGCATTTTGTCCCCCCTCCCGCTGCTGCTCACACACAAAGACCATATTTACAGGGTCAAAAGTAAAGGCTGCAAGTCTCCTGAGACAGTTTTTCTATAGACCTCACTTTACACTGACAACACTTTTTACCGCTATTCTCACTAATACATTTATAACAAGCTCTGCAATATTCCCTAAATCTGCTCAGCTGTAATTGTGTTAAATAGATTTGCAGAGCGGCGTAACAAAACAGAACAATCACTGGAATAAAACCCACTTATTTTTTAACCAAATATTGAGGGAAATGTCATGAGCAAGCATATTAAAAATTATTAACCCATATTGCAAAGAGTGTTATATCATGTAATTGTATATTGTCAACAATTCTACAACTGCTCGGGGTTCATATGTGCTACCTTTGTGTGTTGTGTGCTCCACTCAGCCGTGCGTGCGTATGTGTAAGTGTGTACGTGTGTGTGACTCCATGTGTGTGATTCATTCCAGGGCAGTTTTAGTCCTTATAAAATATTCATTTTGGTTGTGCAGGGCCCTGTAATTGCCATCTCTCACCCTGAATTATTTATACCTCGCACAGACTGACAAAGCTTTGCCATACGGCCCCAGATGAATCAGAAAGCAGCCATCTCTGCTGCCAACAGCACTGGGCTTTCACACAAATATGGCAGCCACGTCTCTCTGCCTGGCCTCTCTTAATTTGACATTTTCTTTTCCCCCCTGCCTTTGTCCTAGGTGCACAGAAAGGTTACCTGTTAGCTTTAAGCACCGACCTGTGTGCTGTCTTTCTGTCTATATCCCCCCTGCCTACATGACAGTCCAGAGTAGGGGCTTTTTTCCCCTCCTCTGAGGAAGCGTTAATGTGGCGCTGATGTCAGAGTGGCTGCCTCATGTTTTATGATGACTGACCAGTCCTGACAGCCACTTTAGATGTATGTATTATACATTAGTAATAATACCATGTTGGGATACACCACATACACTCCAGTATGCATGGACAAACAGCAAAAACCACACACATTCATGCAAATCAGACCCATCTTTCTGCTGTATCAGCATGCGTGTTGGTAAATGGTCGAGCCCCCTGCTGGCCTCCTCTGTGCGGCCGCCTGGATCGCATCCCCTGCTCAAGCCACAGGAGAGAGCGCCACTGTATGGCTCTCATTAGACACTTCTACACCCAGAGCCTGACATGTCTGTGGATATTTGGACCACAAATAAGCAAGTGGACCCAAAATGTGAGTGCTTTTAGACTGACGTTCAGAACTAAAATGTATCCAGTATCTCATATGATGCATAGCAAACATGACAGATTGGATATTTATAGGGTAATTTAAATAAACAATGTGAAAATGTGCTTTGCTGAAACCCAAAAGTCAATGCACATGGCTAATTTGCATAAATCAATACACACACGAGCTATTTGTGTTTCCATCCCCATCTCTATATATGGTTTGTTAGTAAAGCCGATCAAGGATGTTTACATTGGAACAGAGTCAGCTCAGTCATGCTTCTGTTACTGCCGCCATTTGTAGGAAAAAAGTAGAATCAATTTATCCACCGATTGTAGAAAAGTACTGAAGTGGAACAACAAATTGCTGGAAATTTGAAGCTACAAATCAGGTTGCTGTATTGGTGATTGGTCCAAGCCTCCTACTAACTCTCCCTATTCCTGGATCGCATCCCTCTACAGATCCACAAGAGAGCACCCATGTATGGCTGTCATTGTGGGGCCGCACTGGGGGCCTGTCCAACACCTTAAATACTACTATTGACCCGGGCCAACTTCTCCAACATATGCTTATCTTCCATCTCGCTGGAGCTGTGAGGTGCTGACTGGTATTTCCTCACAGGCCTCAAGCTGCAATGTTGACCAGTATCCAAAGCACCATATTCCTTCTATTGCACAAAAATAACCCAAGGATACCTCTGAGCCGGCCAGCTGGTGAAGAGAGTAAATAAATCTAGGATTATTTTGAGAAGTTATGATAGACAGCACATGTTGATAAGTCATTATCAGTAATCATATTTCTTCACCAGTGACGGTTCAATATTATTTATGAATTCTGGTTTGGATGTAAATGATGGTTTGCTTTAGAACGACAACCCATGTTTTGATTTGCTTTTACAAGGGGCCTGCACAAGACAAAACAATGCAGAATTATTTATGTTTTGTGTCTTATTATATTGTGTTCAAAGTCATTGCAGAGAAAAGCTAAAACAAAGAGCCTGGCGTGCAATAGTAGACTTGGACCGAGTAGTGTGTGGATGTAAGGGAATGGGGAGAGGACAAGTGGGAGAGCTTGGGGCTAAACATGCAGTGTACATCCCCAATTCTCAAACACTTAGGACATTGTGTGAAGGATAAGTAAAAACTGAATAAAAATCTGAATAAAAACTTATAGAAACATTTTATTCACAGTAGTACATAAACATATCAGGTGTTAAATCTGAGGAATAATAGCCCATTTTGAATTTTATGGTATAGTTTTAAAAAGCGGTGATGGAGGCAACAAAAGACTGGAGCTGGAGAAGCTATTCATTTGCCTATGATGTTCAAAGAAGACATGCTAGTGATCCATGCAGTGATTTCCAAGACAGCAAAATCTGAATGTATATTTTTAATGCTGTGTCCCTTGCTGTCTCAAAAATACAATACATCGAATACAGACCAAGTCTAATATTGCCAGTCAACTTATTTAGTTGCACATTTCTCCTGCATTTTTTTCCCAGATTGTTTGTTGCTCCATTCCAGCTTTTTTCCAAGATATGTTGTTGCTATCCATTTTAAATATGCTTTTTATGCATTTTATAATGAAATGCTTAAATATCTCAACTTGTTGTTAATGTTCGATTGTTAAAAATCAAATGTTGTAGATTATTACATTCTACACACATATATTTACATTTTACACAGCATTCCAGCTTTGATTGAATTGGGGTTCTATATTGTGTTCAAAGTCATTGCAGATAGAAGCTAAAACAAAGAGGCCAGGCTTGCAACAAACACAGGCCGAGCAGTGTCTAGATGTAAGGAGCTGGGTAGAAGGCAGCGGGAGAGCTCCGGGCTAAACATGCAGTGTATATAGCTAGGTCGGAGCTAAAAGCTGCATAAAGACACACATGCCTCCTAGTCCACTGTTAGCCAAGTGATGGATAGTTAGCAGGAGCTCAGAGTCTCTGTCTAATCCGTTACAGTAAACCTGCGCCAAAGCCTGAAGGGAATCGGCGGGGGTTATCTAGGAGTGGGTTTGACGTGGAACTATTTGTGAAGACGAGCGATTCTCTTAAGCAAGAAACTAACAGTGTCCGAGGTGTATGGGAAAGACAGGGCGAGATAGTGGGATGGTGGAGGCGCTGGAGGAAGAGATACCATAATGAGTCCGGTAGCCATGGAGTAAATGAAGAGGGATTGACAGAGTGAGCGATCCTCAAGTGAAATAATGTCAATGCCACTCTGCCCATTAGAGAGAACTAGGGGGATGCGGAGGAAGAGGGTAAAGAGGGATGAATGGGAGGGACACAACTACATCTTAGGACGCACAGGAAGAGCATCAATTATTCGTGACACCGCCGCAACACTTCCAACCAAAACGACAGCACTAACAAAAATATGAAATATGGAACAAACAAAACGACATTGGAAAGAAATAAGAAAATATAAAAACACAACCAGAAGTGAGAGAGGAAGGCCTTGGAAATACTCAATAAATTCTCTGAGACATGTAGTTGGGGGATATTTGATGCTGAACAATAATAATGACAGCGACATCTGCCTGGCTGCTCTCTGAGGAGAGGAAAGGGTTAATCTTCCAAACCCAATAAGGTTGGATAGTGAGGCACTTGTTCTCTGATAAAGAAGTGATAGGATCTGTGGGTCTGGTCCCTGGGCGCTTGTACAGGGGTAGAGCAAATATTGTTAATGTGCTGTGGTTTACTTGGGCTAAGGCGAGAAAAACAGCTTGGCCTGACGAGGGGAGACAGAGGCCAACCGGAGTATAGGACAGGAAGAAAGCTTCCACGTGGCTCGCCTGGCCTCGCAGGGACTTATATAGTTGCATAAATAGGTCTGCAGGAAGATTAAGATCTATAAGTGTCTCTATTTTTCGTTTTACCTGCTCCGCCTTGTCACAACAGGGATGAGTGCAGTTCAGTGGAGTGCCTAATAACTGGAGCAGTAGGTAGGGTAGGCAGGAGGCTTGACATTAAGACCCTGGCGTTTTGGAAATCCGATACGCTATTGACCCGTGTACTACTATCTCAGCGTAGAGATCTGGTGTCAGCATATTGTAGTCTGGTGTTGGGAGCCGTTTCTTACAGGGCTCCTGTAACAGGGGCCCATTGAGTATGGGAGGCAGCTGGGGCCTGATGGGCTGAAGCTGGGGTGGTGATCGATACTCACCGCCCCGCAACGGATGACCTCACTGTCATGGCTACCGGCTGTGGACACTGCATGCTAGTCATTAGTGCTGGGGCACCAATCAGGAGCTTAGACTTGTCAATACCTGACTCTTACAGAAACTGTAGCCATCTGTCAGTGTATTGTGTAACGGCCCAAACACATACAGGGAAGCTCTTTGGTACAATAGAAACAAGGTGTAGCACTCAAGTCTAAAAGCACAGTCTTGAGCTTTTATTGAACTTAATTTAGTTGCTAAAACAAAATAGGGAATTGACAGCAGTGCTAGTTCCCATTGACTGTGGAGTCTTCTTAATAATACAACATTATCCTTATTTGCCCTCTTCACTCAAATCAAAGCGATGGACATTTATGCATGAGTGACATCAACCGGCAATTAAGTTGGCGATTTAAATGAGAGAGGGCCTTCCTCACCTCGTCTGTTTGTTTTTTTTTCCTCCGCTCTTTTCCCTTCTGCCGTTTGATGATAGGAGAGGGTGAGCTTGAATTAGGGCGATGGGTCTTCCTTTGAGTGTCAGCCTAAAATGATCAGAGTAAAGATAAGAGGGTCTAGCAGCCCTCAAATCAGTCAAAGTGCCAAAGTCGGCCTTTTTCTCCTCAATTACCGGGTCTGTGAAGCCAGAGAGTGGAAGGCGCAGAGCCTGCTGCATTACTAAAGAGACAATCTATTTCCCCTTTGACCAGAGGGAGAGAAATCATTATGGCAAGATTAGTAGCTTCGGCAGTGGGCGAGCGTGGAGGTACTACAGGAGAATCGTATTAATTGCCATAGACCAAGGCATGAGCAGGATTGTTTTAAGGTTGATTTGTGGACCTGTATGACTAGCTGTCGGAGATAAAAGCCAATGTCAGGTCTTAGTTATACTGGCAGACTTGAGGCGTGCAGACAGAGAGGCTTGATGTCAAAATGAGCTTCCATGGTCGGCTGTAGAAGACTTTCTCTATGCCTGTCAATGTCTTCCTCTTTGTCTTTCTTCACACTTCATAGTTTCCCTTTTACGCCTCCCACCATCCCACTATCCCTCCCACCCCTGCTCAGATGGACTACACCCCAACACACCTCCCTCCCCACTCTTCCTCTCTCTCCCCTCCAACTGATAGCTGCCTCGGCCGATTATTTCATCCAGTGCGGTCCACTGAGAGCCTCCACTCCCGGCTTTGGAAGAGCTTTAATTAGCCATGTTAATATCCCCTTCATTGGCCTTAATATCACTCAACACCTTCCTCCATCTCGGCGGCCACCAGGGTCCCCCTGTCCTGTCAGAACAGCTGATTATTGAGAAGGATAGCTTTAATCAAACCTAATTGCAGTTCATTCTTTCTCTCTATCCCCCTTTGCCCTCCATTGCCAACATCTAATGGCAGCGACGACTTGATATCCCATTAAAAAACAATTAAACAACCTCCTTTTGTCTCTGTGCGTGCCAAAACACCAGCACAAACTTCTGTAGATATTTAAGAAGTAAAAGAGAGAGAGGGGCCTTGTCTTAATTGCTCTTGTTTCCACCAAGGACCAATTTGCACTGTGCTCATAGAGAATCTTAACCAACTCAAATGTAATGGATGCTATAGCACTGCCACTGCTGCGGACTATGAAAATTAAGCTTATCTTTTTAGCAGAGAAATTGTGCTTAATTGCCTTCATAACAGTAAACATAAAGGAGCCACTTTATGATAGCGTGGGCACTTCATTTCTTGTGTTTATTGTTTCTTAACTTTTGCTTTTGCTGTGTTAGTAACAGTATGTAAAAACAAGTAAGTCTCCAAGTAAAGGAGACAAGACCAACTCTCAAAGTAATGTGTTTCTTTTATGAAGTCGATGCATTGCATAGGAAATGTATTCTATCTCGAGCTCTGACATAAATTGTCTGCCAATGGCTGATGCATGCACATACACACTCTCCACAGTACACACATGGCTTTACCCAATCGGTATGAGAGGCGACAAACAAATAAAAGTCGTATTTCAGGTCTGCTTTCCGCAGATGTCTGCTGCTCTACATTATGACTCTTTGGGGAAATAAAAACAGGGTCAGGGAATTAGAGTACATAATGGTCATTTTGATGATCAGCCAACAGATGCAACCCGAAAACACAGTGAACACAATCAAGTGAAATGCACTAATGACAAGTCAGGTTTTTTATGGCCGCGCCACACACCGACAGGCAATCAGCATTCTGGCATGGGTTAAAGCGTCTTTTATTGATGTCCAAGCCAAAGCTCCTTGGATGTGGAGTGAAAATATTTTCTCACCTCTCCTCTCTCTCCTGGGCCCTCAGAGAAGCACAAGGTATAGGAGTCTATCGAAGAACGCTTCTAAATGACCAGTGCATGTGTTAATGTGGCCAGGGTTAGAAGGGTCATATCAGACTCTGATTTATGGGCTGGCCAGGATCCCACTGGGCGAACCAGGAGACTTAAGTGTTGAGAAAGCGTCCACTCAGGCCACACAAGCCACTGTATTTAGCCCCAATGAATTGGCCATGCAATCTATGGTGCAATCTATGGTAATCCAATGAGCCGCTGCAATTGTGTGAGCCAACTTAGTATTACAATAGAGGCCGCGGTGTTGCATACTGTAATGCCAGTGTGGAGTGATGAAAAATAAATATCCCTGCATGATATTTATAATGAACGGTGGAAAGCAAGGCCGCAATCAGTCCTGAATCTGTGGGGAGAATTTGCAAGAACAACAAGTCAATTTCATTGTTTATTCAGTTTGGCTGTGGCTGTCAGACAATAGCCAGTATGCGAGACCATTTTTCTTATTGGTCGTATTTCAAGGCAAGGCAAGGCAAGGCAAGTTTATTTGTATAGCACAATTCATACACAAGGCAATTCAAGGTGCTTTACAGAAAAAAAAAAGACAAACCAAGTCTCCACATATAAAATACAGAGGCTCTATCAATACAGTTTTTTGAGACGCTAGAGTAAGCACACAAGAAACGGGATGCACAAACGAAGCCGACCCAGATCTCACTCAGACGTGACATTTGCTCAGAGACGATTAGCCAGGTTGTAATTTGTGGCATAATTGCCTAACCCACCCACAAGTGCATGGGTGTGTGTACGTCTTATGTGTGTGGCATACGGTGGTCCCAGGAGTGTCCGCCTAATTGCCTGACAGGACTATAAGTTTTGTGGCGCGCTCTCACCTTGTTAGGTCCTTTATCCCTGATGCTCTTCAAACAAGACCTGGTCACAGGTGGGCCTCATTTGCCTCCCTATTGAACAGGAGAACTTTAATTGCACAGGGGGTGTCCTGGGATTAAAGAGGTGGGAGGAATATCAAGTGACTTCCTGTATGTTAGTGGCAGATGGGTGTCAGGGAAGACCTGTGAACTCAGGTGAGGAGATGGAACCACAAAGATGAGATTTGGGAGACACCCTTATTTGAATTTGGTTGAATTCATTAAAATTTTGATAACTTAAAAAGCAAATGCAAACGTTAAATCAACATGGCTTGACAAAATGCTGAGTGAGCTAAATGTGGTACAGTATATAAAATATAAAGTCCTGCCTCATTGTGTACCACTGTAATCTTAGGAAACATGTACACTAATTATTTATTTGAATGAAAACTTCCTATTAACATTTTAATAAATGCAATTCATTGTAACAGAGTTTAGTGGCAAGGTTTTACATACATTTCAACAGCCTTGAAATAAAATATACTGCTCTTTAGATTTTGTGTGGGCAAGTAAAATAAGATACCTGTTCTGGCTTGGCTTTTATCCTTTTTTGCCCCCCAGTGAGGCCCACAGTGGTAGGCATTCTCTGTTTGAAATAAATTGCTTTGCTTGTGCAACATGATTTTGTTATTTGGTCAATCTCTAAAAATGAAGATATGTCTCTGAAATAGTGAACAGTTGCTGGGAAATGCTCCATAAATGCAATACTCCAAAATACAACTTAAATCTGCTTATAGAAATATAATTGCAGGTTGGTTTTGGCTCTACTGTAGATCATTGTTCTACACAGCATGCCTCCAGCTCCATGTGAACGAATGTTTGAGCGAATGAGTCAATTTGAGATGTTTTAAAGTCACATCTTTTTATTTAGTCACTTAATTAATCCCTTCCTGTTTTGTTTTTGCTCTTTTCCAGATTCTTCCTAAAGTTCTTTCTCAAGTGTAATCAGAACTGTCTGAAGAATGCAGGGAATCCTCGGGACATGCGTAGATTCCAGGTGACTAGACTGCACTTTGCACTTATTTCACTACATTTCACCTTGTCACTGTCTATCCGTTTTTAGTCTATCACACAAGCCACATATGAATACAATTCTATTATTGGCACAGCAACGACAAAGAGAGTGTGAAGGGGGATTTTGTGTCCTGCGCGCTCCGAACAGAATATTTATTAGGGAATACCAGCTGACACAAATAAGGATATAGGATTTAAGAGTGCCATCAATTGTGTCCGTGGCAGGTTTCTGAGCCGCGGCACAGAGGGGAGGACGATCCGACCACATGTAACAACAGAGTTAACTCAGGATCTGTCTGGCAGCGGAAACACATAGCTCCCTCCACACATATGCACCAGCACGCAGAAGAGCAAATGCTTTCAGACGCAGGCACATACTTATATTTACTTTCTCCGTATGACTTCGCTTTTCACTTATCCACACATGCATACACTTAAACCCACACATAGGCAACTCCCTCCGCCTCCAACAAAAAGCCATCTGAAAACCATCACTGTTGTTGTCTGACAAAACAATACGATTTACACTAAAACGACATGACCACTACACAGTTTTATAGCTTAGCTTTTTCAGTATTAAAAAAAGGAACGCTCGTTCAATTCACCAGCAAATAAAACAAAAATACCTCAAATTCAAGTTTGGAACTTACGTTAAACTTCTTTCTCAGTGCTAGAAGTAGCTTATTTCAAAATTGTATCAGATCATTGTTTTAGGTGCAAATGTTGACCAACAGCCTTATTACAATAATGCATTCTACATTTCTCAGTATACAGATGAAGTAGTCAGTCTAGATGAAGTAGTCAGGCTCCAAAAGTGTATATCTGAATGCAATTTCAGACTTCAGATTTTTATGAAACTATATAAAATTATGCAAAATAATTTAAAATTCATGTTTTTTGAAAAAAATCTAAAATGGAGCGCTTTAAACCCCTAGCTCCCGAGCTCTTTTATAAACAGTATATATTTTCATTTGTACTACTTTGTTATTAGTTAAGACATACAAGTTTCTTGGAAAAAAAGAAATCATTTAATCACTTTTACAACTATCAACCTCAAACCTTGAAATTATTGACCCTCAGCCCCCACCAACACCTCACTGATCCATTTGTCCAAGCATCCATCCATCCAACCCAGACAACAACAAGCCCACTAGGTCAAGGTGAAGCGACCAGAGTTTAGCGCCATTTGTCCTATCTGGCTAACGACAAACTACAGGAAGGCGTCCGTCACTGCCACGCAACTGTTGGCTGACAGACACACAAGGCGACATGCTCCAGGTGGAGACGTGAGACATGAAACAGAGCAGACAGGGCATCCCGTCCCCATGTCACCTCCTTCTGTCCTCCCCTACCTCCTCAAATCTCCCCTCAGGGTGAATCTGGACTGATGCATGACAGCCACCAAGGGGCTTCCAACCTCTTACTTACTCCTGTGTTCCAAAAAAGGACAGTGTAAAATTGGGGAGTGTGATAAGGTGGTATAAGATTGCATCATGATATGAAGTTATGACGACCTGCTAATCTGGGAAGATCACTGAATTGCTTATATTAATTTATACTTTGCTAATAGTAAGACGTTTAAAAAGATTCTTGTGATCTTGGAAAATGTTTTTTTTAACATATGGCTCACCTATAGTGTAAAATTTGATCATTTGAAATTGAATAATAATCATTTTGATTTTTTTCCCCACATTTTAAGACAATCAAAGCACATTACAATTGATTGCATTCATTCACAGTCACACTACTGGAAGAAGACTGACAGAGATGTGGCAGCCATACCACACCTTTAAGACCTTTCTGACCACCACCAAACACACATTACAACAATCAAACAACACATTCATACATTCTGGTAAGGTGGGAGAAATTTCTTAGAAATGCCAACGACATGTAAACAGTATGAACTGGTTGGAGTGAGAATCAATTAATTATAGCTCAGCAACAACTGGTGAGTTAGTTGCAGAGCTAACACAATGAGACACAGGAAATTACAGTCATTCAAATTTTTACTTTCACTTCACAAAAACACATCATTACAAATTGTTGTAATTAATATACAATTGGTATTTTCAAGACATTTGGTTTCTTTATTTTTTAAGGAGGGTTAACTGGTTGAATTTTTCTTATGAAAGTGTTTTTTTTTGCAAGGCCACTACCATTCATTGTTACAGTTTTACATGTATTGTTAACTTTTAATGATCATCCCCTGTCCTCGGTCCAACAGTTAGGATGTCAATTTTTTTCCCCCCAAATAGATTTCCCAGATGCTCCGGTATAGTAGGTGTTCCTCTGGCCTGAAGTTGTGTATTCTGCATGCCTTCCACTCCACTTATTACCCCCAAAAACCAGCTGGAGGCCAGAGAGGGCTCAATCCATCATCCTTGGCTTGGCCCAGCTCTGAACCTGCTCACAAGAATGGAGCTCTTTCACTTCCCCTTCTCTACCGTCCACCACCACCCCCCTCTGGACCCCCACCCTTCCTAAAACCAACCTTAAAAAAAAAAAAAGTAAAAAGTGCGTCCCCCTAAATTCCACTGCTACACCGAGGTCACTTACCGGCGAAGCAAACCTGAGAGGGGCTCTCTGTTTCCGGCTCTGAAACACTTTGGCCATTCACATGCACCCGCACTGTTTGGAGATGTGGTGGCCAAAAAAACAACAACAAAAATAAGCATTATGAAATATGGAGTGTGGCTTGGAATCCGATCCTAGTAAAATGTTTGCTGAGTGATGGGATGGAGTACGGTTCACTTGCTAATGACTCCAGTAATATTTTAAAAGGGAGGCCTTCCTTCCTCAAATAGATGGACAAGCTGATCAATAATTCTGAGCCTATCCTATATGACAGTTGGTGGAGTGAGCAAACGGAAATGATATTTTAGCGATTGAAAAGTCAATTAGCTGTACACAAATGCAACACACTAAAAAGCAAAAACAAAATGGCCGAGAAGCAGTGCAACTGTAATGTGATATGTCCAAAGAGAGCAAAATAAAAATCAATAGTGCACCGCCATGCACCTGGTACAGTGGGGTTTCTGAAACATTCATGTATCGACTGGTGCCTTTGTAACATGCAGTGTTCTGTGGGCCTGTTAAACTGGCCTTCATTATTGTTCCACTGTTATTTTTAACTCTTCCTCCTATCCATCCTGTAGGTTGTGGTATCGACGACTGTCAATGTGGATGGCCACGTCTTGGCTGTCTCTGACAACATGTTCGTACACAACAATTCCAAGCATGGGCGAAGGGCTCGCAGACTCGACCCTTCAGAAGGTACGCCTCCTTATCTGGAGAATGGTAGGCACATTTTTACATCTTATAATTTGCTACGCTATTTTTTCTTTACTTTTCTTTCAGACACCTTTCCATTTCACCACTCACGCACCTAGTCACTTCTAGTTTTAGTTTGGATCCTCCATCACCCTCATTTTTAACTTTTAGTTGCTTCTGCCTCCCTCATACCTGTTCTTGAATTACCATTGGAAATAGCATGCATTACTCAGTATATTTATCATTTTGATTACACTAATGAAGATAATACTCAGACTTATCTATAATTTAGAAATGCTATACTATTTCCAGTTTTCTATTACTAAGCGCACATGCATTTGTCTCAAAAGCCAATGTGAAACATGATCAAATTGCTTAAGAATTTGGCTGTGAGGTCAATTTCCTGTCATTGGGTTTGCAGATTTAAGCTGTGAGAGAGCTGAAACAGGGAGAAAGAGAGAAGAGTGGGGAGGGCAGGGTGTGTGTTTGAGTAGGTGGGGGGCGGTCTATGAGAAAAACAGAACTTACTGTTTTTCTTCCAACTGATTCCATATGATAGACTGATTGCCTGCTCAGCCAAAAAGAGAGAGGAGAAGGACCACCAAACCATGGGAAATACAAAAAGTAAAATGCACTAAACATAACCTTGTGACCCCTGTGGCCTCCATTCGCAGATGGGAGCACATGCAGCTGAAAGATTGTAAGGGAAAACAGCACTGAACAGACTTGCTCCAATTGTGTAAATTGCTTATCTTCAGATTTCAAGAGCCAATTATGGCTGGGCAAACAGTTTATATACACCACTGAGTAAAACAAGCTTCTCTACACATTAATGGGCATTAATGGTTCTATCACCAAAAGCAAATGTAATGTTTAATACAACAACATCTAATAAAAAAAGGACTAGACAATTAATATATCTCAGTGCACTCCAGTCCTAGTGGGGGAAAGAGCTAATCTATTTGTTTTTGTCTTTATTAATGACTCCTCTACTGGAGAACAAAATCAAATAATTAAAGTCCTGCCCGGAGCACCAAAGTCATTATGTTCGCTGACGTTCTGTTTGTGTGTTTCACGTTTATGACACGATAGGTGTGGATCGCCTAGCAACCAGTTTCTTAATGAGGAGAGCAATTAAAGAGGTTGAGCCCTCGCCTCCATGTTCCCCCGCTCCCCCGGGACCGCCCCGTGTTGTGTGTGCTGCTGCTGTGTGTGCTTCTTGTGTTCTTTACAGGTTACACCATCCCATCCTTTTCTTCCTCTTCACTCTTCAAAGCACCAGAGTGATGCCCCGTAAAGCGAGGAAAGACGCTATTGTCAAGCGCCCAGTTGAACACGTCTTTGTCTTAAATACACCTTCCCTGTTTTCCTTGCTCGTGCGCGAGACGACGCTCCGCAAACTAATTTAACATGCATCAACAGCGCTTTGTCGGAGTCACCTTTAACAAACAGAGATGTGACACGGGAGAGAAAGGAGTTGCTCGTAAAATGTAATTCCAGACGCGTCCTCTATCGTGGCCTGACAACTCGCCGGCAGACAGACAGCATGCTTTAAATTAGCAACACATTCTTAGCCAGGAGTTCACTGGGCGAGGAGCATCCGATATGTGAGTGGCTCTGACTGACTGAGTGACTGGAAGGCATCTTTCCTCACACTACAGCTGCCTCCTATTGATCAAGAGGTGCTGCCCCCTATTGGTCCAGACAAGGCATAACCCCCCTGGATGACAGACCGAACCCCACTGTGTGACATTTTTTGTTCACTTGTGTGCACTGTCACACAACAAGCATATTATGCATTCAGACACGAGCTTGCTTTGTGGTGCTCTGTCACTCAAACCTGTATAGATTTGGGCTCAAAGGTGAATAAACATGCTCACAAATAGTCTAGTCTTTCACACACATGCAACAGTCAGTGTGTCACCCACACGTGCACACGCCTCAGCTTGGTTCACCATTATAGAGCCCCAGACAATATAGGAGACTCAGCACAGAGCCTGCAGCGCCTGCCTCATTTGCATGCCAAGTGGCTGTAATGCTGTTAGGGTTTATGCAATAAAGACAAGTGAATCCAGACTGCTGGGCCTAAGAGGAAGAAAGAGAGAGAGGACGAGGAGAGGAGGGAAGGAGAAAGGGAAGGAGAGAAGGAAGAGTGAGAGAGTCAAAGGGAACAGATGGCCCAGGGAGAGGTAAAAGGTATAATCCCATCAGCTGCACTATCAACCGACCATCTGGACATCCCACAGCACAATTACAACACATTTCAGCAGGCAGAACAAAGGACCGCTTCGCGGGGCCACATCAGACCTGTTTGAGTGTCACAATAGTGGAGCGGGGGCCTCCTCTGCTCAGATCCTGGATCAGTTTTGACGTCCTCCGCAGCCAGCCCTAACTAGAGAGGAATAGATTAGGACAGATCACAGATCGGCTGTCTGGGGTCATTTCACAGCGTAGCCACTTTCAAAAATGTAAGCAGACAAAATAGACAGCTTAACATCTTCATGCATGTGTGAAGGCAGAAACAAGTTAAGCCATGACATGTGAAACTCCAGTGAATTTTTCCAAAAAGTTTGTTAGGGCTTAGAAAGTGCAACACTTTGCATCCTCATCTGTCCTCCCCTTCCTGATGCCTATCATCTGCTGAGGGGGCATTGTGCGTGTCTGTCATCAGATCGCCTGCGCTGACTGTGTAATCCACTTTGCCACGGTCCCCATTCAGCACATGCTCCCCTCTCTGTCTGTGCATTGAGACATATGCAAATTTTCAGGCAGAAGGGTGGACGGCTTAGGGCCCGAGTCGCTGCCTCTCCATGGGTCCTTGTGTGTGGGAGGTGCTATTTTGTATGCCTGTCGTAGGTTCCAGGCTGCAGCTGCCCCCCAACAGCCACCGCACGGCCCTCTCTGTACCTCCTCCTCCTGCCCCTCCCTCTCTCTCTCTCATCCCCAAAGTCAATTTGTTTACAGTAATTTTGAAGGGTGAATTATTTGCTGTAATCGTCCGCACTGATGAAGGTCAGGCCCTTAGAGGGGGCCCGGCATGCCCATAGAGGCTCGGTCCTCTTTCAGACGCTCCGCTTCGCAATTAAGGAAAGCAAATGTCACTCCTCCAGGCCTCACAAATGAAAATCTGTACGAGGTGATTAGCATGAAGTCAACAGCGCCTGTTAAAGTCAGATTCCCTGTAGTACCCGTGTGTGTGTGTTCACTTTATGGGCAGGGAGCGAGAGCAAACATGACCCCAGCAGACCCAACAGCAAAGCAAACAAAGGGAGATGTCTTGTCTGAGGTGATCCATACAACAATGGCCGACTGCGATTTACTTACTCGATGAAAAGGATAATGGAGGTTTTGAACTGAGCGCCCCCTCCCAAAAATAGGAACTTACTTTGTGAAATAGTTGCCTGCATTTCAAGGCGCGGAAACACATGCACAATTCATACCATATTCACAGATATTGATGGAAATAGATTAAATTTGATATTGCTAGTTTATGGCGAGCTGTCATGCTATTTCTGTTGTAAACACAATGTTGTGCCGAACACCATATTAAGGTAATGCATCAAGTGACAGTGAACGTGAGGCGGCAGATCACTCAAATTAGATTATAATAACAACCCGGACTGTTGATGAATGACCAGGCTGGGTAGCAGAAGTCATGCCAGATGAAAAGCATTGTAATAAACAATATGAAATGGATTGAATCGATCACAAAAAGAAAGCAGAAAAAAATCGGGTGTGAATAATTCATGAGTGCATTTCACGTTATGAAAACTGATACTACTCAGTGCTGTGCTGTATATGCAGAACAAAGGTAATAAAATCACATGAAGCAGCAAAGCTCTGGCTTGTCATTTCCACTTTGCCAGCTTACATTCTTGACTCATTTAAGATGTGTTCAACTTTGAAATTTTACTGTACATGTGCCGGGCTGCATGCTTAATCAATTCTGATAGCTACATTTGCCCTGACACATAATTTGCTCTATCAAATCATTTTCCTTGCGAGCCCAGCGTTTAGCCTTTGTGAAGTGGACCATTTGAAGGGTCTGCTTAACTACACCACTCCAGCGCGCTGATAAATGATTTTGATTCTCATGCCTTAAAGGACAAATCCATCATTTTTTTCCAGGGGCAATTTTTATGATATGTCTATGTGAGGGAAAAAAAAGACATTGAGGGCTTGAGTATAGAGGTGATCCAGTAATGTGTCTGTATAGAGGAGACATGGGGACCCACTGTTAAAATGAAGGTGCTGAATATGCTCTTCTCTTTGTCTTGGATAAGCAGCCACCCCGTGCATCAAGGCTATCAGCCCCAGTGAGGGATGGACCACTGGAGGAGCCACTGTCATCATCATCGGCGACAACTTCTTTGACGGACTACAAGTCGTGTTCGGCACTATGCTCGTATGGAGTGAGGTACGTGAGGTCTATTTTTGACTTAACTAAAACTTTGTCAAATCACTTATTCATATCAGTATGCAAAAGTGGGAGAAGTTGTGAAAATCAGTAGTTAAGTAAAAGGGCAGTTAGTGCAAAAATATTAAGTGAAAATATAAAGTATTTTTCTAACTGCAATTACCTTTTTTAAAGTAAACTTCTAACACCATTACTATTTACACATTATCCACAGTTTTTCTTGAAAACATCCAGTTTAACCCCACAGGGACAAACACATCAATGTAAACAACTTAGAATACTTGAAAAGTTAAAACAAATGCTTCACATTAAGTTGTGCTTCTCATCCAGCAATGTGCAGTTTATCCATCC
>JAVQKG010172811.1:0-10399 GCA_036025885.1 Hypseleotris bucephala
CTGTATTATAACAACAGAATAATCATTAGCTGCAGATGAGGTTAGTCAGAGTTGTTTTTGAGAAGTTGTTCCATTACATAATTACAGACATGCAGTAAATGTTAGAGTTCTGGAGTCTGCATTGTTTATGTGCGTCAAAGGAACACATGTCCTTTATAATAATAGGCCTAATGCATTGGTTTTATTTAGCTGTTGTTGTGGAGTTCAATTGCATTATTTATATACATACAATTTTAATGGTCACAATGAGCCAATTCCAAAGGTAGGTAAAGTGTCTTGCCGAGGGGCACAACAACGATATGCGCTTGAACCGGCGACCCTCTGGTTGCAGGGTGAACGCATACACACCGCGCTACTGCCAACCCTAACCCTGAATCCAGTAATTTGGACACCCACGGGCCCCCATTTTAGAACAAAGGAATAAAATGAAGAGATACTCATCAACTCAAAGCATTATTCCTTATCAAATCAACTTTATTTGTATAGCCCTATATCACAGCAAAGACTTTACAGAACGAGGTGTAAATAAACAAACAGAATCAGTAATGAACAACATGAATGTATAGTTAAAGAACACTATAAAGTGGGACCCCGTATGATCTTCACCCTACTTCCTGTTTCACCATCTTGCACATGTACATCTTGATGTAACAAGCCAATGTTGGTGTTACCTCAAACTAGTCTATGACCTCTGGTATCAAGAAAGCATTTTTGTCCACAGAACTGCTGATCACTGTATTTTGTACGTATCTTTATCAAACCTTTCTCTGTAAACTTCAGATATTGTTGTATGTGAAAATCTCAGTAGATACAAACACCTTTTTTATAAGCATTGAAAGAAGCAGTCCTAATATCTGCTTTATGTTTACAGTTCAATCTCATCTTAGGGGCGCGGAACCTAAAATATAATTCCTTTAGTTTCACCTGTGCTGCATATTGAAGAAATCAGACCCCACCTATTAATAGTTGCCTTGTTCTGCTTGGCTTTCGATGTATCATACTCCATAGATGGGACTCTTATTACAAACATCCTGCGACAAATTTCCGGAGGCTGGCAACATGAGGTATCAATAACATACACAGGGACAAATCATCTCCATGTTGAAATTGGATACGCACCTTTGGCCTTTACTATATCCTGCCCAATAGTATATTAATAAGCCATAACCAAGACCAGGTTATATTGTACTGCTTGTGTGAGGGACCACTCCATCATGTTGAAATGAGAAAGGCAAAGGAGCTTGACCTTGATCCATGTGTCCGCAAGCAAAGCGTTTATTGTTGGATTTTAATAAACATATCGATCATGGAAAGCAGCTATGAACATGAAACTAATATGTGTTTGGTCAATGATATGATGAATTATTAGTATGATTATTCCAAGGAGGGGGTAATCATTGTTGTATGTCAATGCAGTGGAGAAAAGGCGTTACTTTTACTCTACTAGTTTGAGCCTTACAAATGTTTATTTTTGTGCCAGTCTCAAGCTTAGATAAAGACAGCGGAAGAGTATCCAGCATCAAACATTCTCCCAAATGGTGGCAGGTGAATAGTCAAGCAGAATCACCTGAAAAAAATGTATTCCTTTTATTTCTTCCAAACATGGAAGCTGACAGGCCCTAAATTTTTGTGGTCCTTTTGAATGAACAAGCTTTGACAGCAGTGGCACAAAACTATGACCCTTCCCACCAAAATTACATCTTACTATCCATGGGAACTTGTGAGGCAAAGTGCATATTGCTTTTGCTTCAGTCATCAGTCCATCCTTCTAACCATCCACTTTCTGTTTTACAAATCTTTTTCATATTTTGACCTCTATTACCTTCAGTTTTGGTTCACTTTTATTCCTATTTTGTCAAAGTGTACCTGTGCCTCCATCTTTGCACTCTGCCCACACCACATCCCCATCTCATCTCCTCCTTGTCATCCTGCAGCAGCCTCACTGACAGATTGATTACTGCCACTGCACCACGTCAGTGCAATAAACACTACTTGGGGACTTGGGACTATTCATTTACAGCAAATTATGGTTGTACAATAAAAGTACATTTAAAAAACACAAGGGGTCAGTAAAGACACAAAATAAGTTTTAGCTTTTGTGTGATTAAAGCAAAAATACTAAATGTGCTTTTACAGTACATTCAATTGATGCAGCATTTACTCTTGAACTATTACTGGTTGTCTGTTCATGATTTTATCCTTAGAGAAATACAATATGTTTGCATTAAATTAGCCAAGTAAATATTCAGTTTTACAATGTGATAACCCAAACTGCTGGCATTAACATTTCAGCATTGATTATCCGTATAATTGTGTGATATGATAAAGTTGTGCCCATGATGTGATGAACCCCGAGCACACACTGTGACTGTTTGTTCACAGTTTGCTGAACCATGTGATTGCTTCAGTAAAACAGAGAGCACTCACACTGGAGACTGAGGCATCTTTATTTTGCATTCATATTAGCGCTGCACTGGAATTCAAGAGACAAAAGCTCTTGCTGTGAGAAGTTCATCTAACTTTGGCACTGCCTCCCTCCTCCCCCTGACGCTACCTCAGGAGGGACGACCTCTCTATATCCCCGTGTGGCTTACAGATTTAAAAAGTGCATCCTCCATCAAATGTTGCAGCCTTTTTGCTTCTTTTGGCATTTTCCTCACTTTCCTATCTGGCACAGGTTTACTGCTAGCTTACTCTGACACAAATGAAGCAAAGGAATGAACACCAGCTATTTTTTTTTTATTTATACATTGTCAGCACATCGCATAAGCTCTTTTGTTGGACATGGCTTCTAAAGTTTCACTGCCCTGGAATGATTACTGTGAACAATGAAGTTAATGTGCCGATTTGGAAACTTGGTGAAAGTAGTGTTTTAATATTAAAATACAGTAGCGTCAGCAGTAGCCTACTCACGGTATGGGCATGGCTTTTTGCTGCAGGGTTTTCCAAATGCAACCTCAGGCAGCAACATATGAAGTAACAAAAACACTGAAATATTACACATGTTTTAGACTTAGTTTGTTCCTAGTGACAAAGTGGGGAGTGGTCACTTCTGTGTGTCATTTGATTATTTAATTTGATAATATACAATGCTGCAGGTAGACTATGACTAGGCTACTTGTTCTATTTTGTTTTTTTTTAGCAAGTTCCAGTTTTACTTAAATTACCACACATGCACATATTTAGTTTAAAACATTTATTTGGTTAAAATGGTTTATTTAATTTCATGTTACATGTTACTTTTACAAACAGACATTAACACTTACCTGCAACACGCACGGTTTAAACAAAGAGGAGGCGTGTCCAGTTGGAGCCCTTTTTCAAATCTCAGGTGATGTCATGGGCTAAACCATGTGGAGGGGGAATTTGGTTCTTGCAGTTTGAGTTTGCAGGATTTATTGTATTTTGGTTAATAGTTTTGTGTGTTTACTGCTTTAGTTTAAACACATTAATGGGGCCAGCATACCAAGTATAAAGTTCTGTATTGTGATTACTTACCTGCTTGAATGAAGAGCACTGTACTTACCTGTAGAGGAAGGTACTATTCTGTCCATGTTGAGAGGGCATATAAGCAGTCTGGAAAATGCATTCAGGGAGAGAGCCCAGTGTAGCTGTATGTGTGTGGTTTCTTCTGTTTTGTCTGATTCTTTTGAGCCAAGTTAATCTTTTAGTTTTGTAACTATATGGTATTTTTCTACAGCATGCACAGAGCTTTGATAAATAAAAAAAGGTCTGGAATGAAGTTTTTTTTTTTCAAAACTCTGCCTTCTACTTTTTTGACCACATTGGCCAGCTTCCCCACAGTCCTACTGGCTAACTTTTGGGTGCTGTAGCCACAGTGTAGGCCTACCAACATGCCAGTAGAGATGGTCATTGACTCTGAGTGCCATCATTGCTGATGGATTTTTGTAATAGGATATTTGAACAAAATGATAGGAGGTCACAAAGAGCTCATCATATCTGGACTGCTGCTTAAATTATTTCCATCTGTATAATGGCTTGGAGTGGGGTCCGCCACTATTGGCTTTTCAGCTCTTTTAAAGTTTGATTTTTTTGACACCGTTAAGTCCCCGGTTGATAAGGTAAGCAGGTTGAATTTATTAGTAAGAATGCTGCTGATTCAGGAATACATTCAGCTGTACATGGAGATAAAACCAAAAAGTGACACTAAGTACAAATATAGTATGTTCCATAAAAGTATTAGGGAGTTCAGAAATCAGCTTGACAATGCAAACACTAAAAGAGCCTGAAGGGAAACAACATACATCAGTAAGTTAATTATTTGGCTGTTATGATATTAAAGCCTTTATTTACACCAAATAAAAGACATAATGAGGTTCCCAAACAATATGTGATAGGAGGATTATAGTTATAAAGCAACTATTCAGAATGAACAGAAGACAGCTTTTACACTTCCCCTAAAGTCAAACACCGAGCCATCTGATTAAATTGGCTCATTGTATAAATCTATAGTCGTCGTCATCATTCAAGTATGAATCAAAACTTTTTATGTTTCAAAATGGTGCAGTTATAAAGCTAATAGCTCTGGCCTTAAAATGGGTATACAGTACTGAGCAAATGATTTAGACAGGTTTAAAGACAAAACCTTAAGTAAATAGTTTTGGAAAAAAATAAATGTAATTATTAGTTTATTTTTATTAGTTTACAGAACACAGAGAAATATACCAGAGAAGACAAGCACGACAACATCTGCATTTCTTAACACTTTCAGAAAATTAAAACTCAAGAGTCAGTGAAGGAAACTGAGTTAGCTACCCAACAAAGCACGTAGAATGTCTTTATTTATGCCCTGAATGTGCTATTTTGTTTGATTCTTACAAATACCAAGTCAGTTGCTTTTGCTTCTAGACCTATTTCCGTTCTACACAGTATTACTAAATACAACAAATCCTGTGAGATACATTCTTTAACTGACAAATGACAATAGCCTATTACTGCTATTTAAATCATTTTACAGTCATGGGCAACATATTAAATAATTCCTTTGCATTTACTGTAGGATGTGTTGATAAAAGTTCACTCAGTTGAATTCGGATGCCTTTAGAGATTCTAATTAGGCCTACAACAAATAATCTGTTTAATGAGAGTGTGGTGCAGAAGTTTCAGAGTCGTGACATTTAAGTACAGCGTACAGTTGGATGCAAATGATAATTGCCCACATCCTACTGGGTCTGGGATGTTTATGTGCATCTCCACACTTTGCAGGTCCTCCGTACGTTTCTGTAATTACCAAGAGACGCAAACAGAAACACAATGAGCACACAGTTTGAATATGAGATGTAAATAATTAATTTTCGGCTGAGATTCTTTTCACCACCATGTCTGTTGAGCATAATTCATGAGCGCTTTTCACAAACACAATTCAGACAGACAAACCCAGTTGGCCCAGAGAAGGCAACAGTGATACATCTGACTTATTTACATGATACAGCTTCAACTTGCATTTATGTAAAAATGTCTTGAATGGAATGGTGTGCATAGTGATTTACTTTAGCCTAATAAAGCCCTTTTTGGGTTTTAACTTTTTAGGCTACACTAGTTTTTATTTATTGGCTTGTCTCAACTTTTATGTGATGTGTTGCTTTCATCAAATTCAAAATGGGATAGTTTTTCATGTTCCTATTTTTAAGAGATGGCATAATTAGCCTAAAAAATTAAAATGCATTTGATCATATTTCATGGTGAAGTGAACCCTTTATGAGGAGAATGTAGCCTATACCCTGACTTCTATTTTTGGTTCTACAAACAACTTTACAAAAGGGCTAGTTCTTTAGTGTCACTTACAAATTGAACTTTTCGCTTTACGGGCAGCAGTCACCAATTCTACTGAAGATGTCACGCTCGAAAATTTGCCTCCAATTATTGCTAATCAATTCCGTTCCAGTGGCCGCTTATTCTGCTTCAGGTTTTGGCGCTAACAGCCAGTATAGGAGTCTCTGGTGGATGACAGCGGGGAGCAGTGCTGGAGATGCTGTAAGCTCCTACTACCGCTAGAAGACAACAGTGTGGTCCTCCCACGTCAGCGGCCACAGCTCGTGAGTACAGCCCCAGCGAGAGGAGCGGGCGAGCAACTATTGTCAACTGATCCGATGAATGGGAGTTTGACTTCTGCTGGATTTTGGGACTGCTCCGCGGACACACACGAGACACAGAGACACAGTATTGTCTTTAGCGAGTGGGAAAAGACGCATTTATTATGACAGAGCAGTCGTGCGCGGCTTGAGCAGTGTGGAATAGACGAAGTATTGTTGAAGAAGATTGATAACGCAACTGGACGGGAAAAGGCAGATGTAATTTCCAAACGCTGCGGCTGGTTTAGTGCCAGTGGCTGTTTTTGGATGGGCTTTTCTTTCCCTGCCTTCACATGACTTGGATCTCCCGGGCGCACTGCTGCAGAGACTAATGCCATGTGTCGTTGCGCGACATAAAACCTCTTTGTGGGGCTCCAGTCGCACCGGGGACAGGTGGTGCCGCTTTTCTGTGTGCCCTGAGCGCGAGGGGCTCCACTACGGACACATAAGCCCCGACACAGTTGTCTTCTAGCGATGTCAGACTACTGCCGATCAGTTTGTGCCAGAGACAGGTGCGACGGAGAGGAGGAGTAGTTTACAAAGCCCTACACGGGATTTTGGCACCACGCTAACGGGACTTCCCTGGACTCTCCACGCACTCGGATTGTTTCTATACTGTGTCCTTTGAATTAGTCGTGGCCCAAGAGGCGCCTTCACTTCACTGACCAGAGGTGAGTGTCCGGCGGGGCGAGGGTCTGTGGGTGGTGGTACTGTGGCTTCTGGTGCGCTCTGAGTCGATGCTTTGGGTAATTTCTGTCACTCCTCATACATACCGCACCACACGGGATGGGATGGCACTAAACTAAATGGGCACACGCAGCCAGAAATTTTGAGCACACTGATGCGTCCTGGATACATATCTTATTGTATAATTCTCAATTTCATACTGCGTAGCTCACGGCCACGCGCCAAGCAGCAGCTGCGAGCTTTTCAAGCCTCCAGCCTCACCAACTCTATCTATCGATTGGTTATTGATTATGCTCTCTGATTAAAAACGGCCAAATTATGTTCTGGCCAACATTATCTGTCTTTTTGTGACCCAGTTTATCGGCGTTTAATCTGATTTATTAACCTTATTTAAGCAGTTTTTGTCCATCAACTTTCACAGCTTCTTTTGGTTTTGCAATGTGATGTTTGATTACTCTGTACAAATTGTTTGTGTGCATTTCTCATTGTAAAAAGGCTTGTATTAATGCTTATGTCTTTCCTGGCGTCCACTCCTCTTTCTAGCTCTACCACCTCCCCACCTCTCTGCAGTATGTTACAATATCTTCACTTGATACTGTCACAATCTCATTTTTTTCAGTGTTTGAGGGCTGTCACAGTAACACACAGCACTGATTCTTAAGTTTCTCAATTTGGGGAGTTAATGGCCCCTGTTTTAAATTCAAATTACCTTTGAGTTTAGGCTTTTGTGTTCCTTCGAAGGTTTGTGGACTGGAAAGAGACAGGAAAGTAAAGTGAAGTCCCCAAGGGTCAGAGCATTCCTATAATGAGCCAAGTGTGTTGAAGGAGGAAGAGGAGGGACAAGGGAGACAGTAGTGCTTGTCTGGGGCCATAGACTGTCAAGAGAATACCTCTGCTAACCTTTCTGTCACTCACACCGTGTCATTCAGGCCTATAGAGGACAAGAGCCTCTTTACTTCTTCAGGGTTATGAGTTTTTCCTTCTGTGGAGACAACTCAAGTGTTGCTTGTAAAATGGAAATCTTTCTTTTTTTATCATCATAACCTGCAAAATAAGCAGGTTATTTTTTACCTCTCTTTTGGTTTGTGCAGATTATATTTTAAATAGCTGCCTTTGGGATTTTCAAAATGTGACCATCATAATTGTGATTAGTTTGCGATTGTGTGATTAATTTTCCCTAGTGTTATCATCACAGATCAAAGGCTTTGTCTCAAGATATCTGATATAACTACAAGCCATTTACCTATAAATAGGAAGAAAAACAGTCTCTGGCCACTTTATTAGGTTTATTTATTAGTTACTATTGATTGTTAATGCAAATGCTTGGCTTTAAATTGTGCAGTAGAAAGTTGTAGGTTCACGAAGAGCTGACTGGACGATTTGGAAACTGCTGATCTACTGGGATTTTACATACAACCTAGGGGTTTCAAAAGAATGGTCCAAAAAAGAGAAATTATCTATTAAGTTGCTTTTCTGTGGTGAATGAGACTTGTTGATGACAATAGCCTGACCTTTTCAAGAAAATAGAAGGTTAACAACAACTTTACAGGCTTTGTTTGAAAAACACAACAACCTTGAAGCAGATTGATGCCATCAGCAAAAAAATCACATTAGAAGCCACTGATCCCCTGATGTTATTAGGCTTTAAACTAATGTTGTATTTTCCACCCTTTTTGTTTAAATATTGTTGAAAATTGCATCTCAGTGGCAGTGGAAGGCCCATATTGAACACTGTTTATAATGGGGATTGTTTATAAGAAGTACAACTTTGTTAAAGAATTAGGACAAAACAGGAAGAGAACAAAAGATCATAAACAAGCTCTTTTTTAATCATTTGAAGTGTAGTCTTTGGCATTACAGACGAGGAGCACGCTGGGCCCTTTTTCTCATGTCCTGACATCCTCTTGTAAGCCTATCACTGTTAATTACCAGAGCAAGTGCTATCAGAGGGAGTGAATTAATAGACAACAGACGAAGCACCTGCCTGATAGCATCTCTGATCTCACTGTGCCCCCTTCCCCTTTTTCATTTGTTTAAAAGGACAATGTGCAGTGTTAGTTTCAGATGATTGGGCCCTAAGCCATGGATGAGCTGCTTCAAAACACTAGCCCAACATACACTCCCTTTATTAGGTATACGTCTTTTCAGCTGATAGTTAACATAATGATCAGTTTAGCCAATCATGTTACAACATTAGATTTAATCCTATATATTTGTAGTTTAGAGTGAGCAGAATGTAGAAAAGTGACTTTGAAGGTGGTGTTGTAGGTGTAAACAGAACAATGCACAAGAGTTTCAAATGAAAATTTCCAGTGAGCGCCCGTTCTGTAGGAAAAAATGGCACGATGATGCTAAGTGACACAAATGACTAAAAAGCCCAGTTTCAACCAAGGTCTGCCGATGACCATCTTTGACTATAAACTCAATATAGTGGCCAGTTAGTGCATTACTTTTTGAAACATATTCGTACTTTTATTCTGAAAACCCTGAAACTTTCTCCAAGTTTAATTTCCTTTTATGGCCAGTGAGATGAAGGCTTTCAGTCTCTTAATTAAATCACTCGTCCACAAATAAGAAAGCATCGCTCCAACCAAGAGAAAGAGCTCAGTGGGGAGCAGGTCTGCGCTGAGTATTACATAAGGCCTACATTAGCAGAGTAATCAAATGAACCGCATACCTGATGTTGTTGCACTGTCCACAATGCTAAAAGAGATTTGCAGTGAGGCGGCGGTAGGTAAAAGTCATAGATCTTAACAATAAAGGAGTGCGAATTTATGCATTGAGATAACAAGGGTGAATGTATGCCCAGGAAGCAAGCTGAGGGGGGTAGTGTCAGTGCAGTGTCCCAGAGCTGATGTCAGTTTTTGGCCATGTTTTCTCTGTCCCTATTGCAGCTTGACAAACGGCTCACTGAAGCTTGGCTAATCCTTGGCTAGCAGTACCAGGGGATTTATTATAAAGTTAGGTAATTTGAGCAAAGATCTGCTGCTTTCTCTTATACACAGGGCCCTGGGTGTCTACTGCTTGCTTTACTATTGACTTTAAAACCAAGCCATTAAAATGAAAAACTGTTTGTATTTGAGGTTGAAACAGGTGATAATTGGTTGTGTGAATAGATATGGTTTTGTCCTGTCTGGTTTTAAGGTTTGTTTAAGAAGAACTGTTTAAATGCTTGTTTCATGTAACCTCTAAACATACTTTGAACTAAACAAAAATGTTATTTCTACTTTCTAAACATGTTTGGAATACTAGCAGTATTAGCAATTTAGATTTAAGAACCAGTACTTCTAAAAAACAATTTGGATACAATATAGCACATTTTAGGAGTGGGCAATATGGTGATAAAAATTCAAACTGTGATATGAAGTTATGGACAATCTGCTAATCTGGGAAAATTGGTGAATTGTGATACATTGCATTCATTTATGCTCTGCTCCTCTCTGCCATTTTTACTTTAGCAATGGCGGCGTTTGTATTAATAAAAAAAAAAAGAAAGGACAAATAGTATTAAGTAGGCCTAAGTGTATGTGAACATTAGATTGGATGTGCATTGAATTTGTAGTTAAATGGTTTTGTCTTTTGTGTATGACAAAAAATAAGTTCCAAAGCACATTCATACA
>JAVQKG010172819.1:0-17614 GCA_036025885.1 Hypseleotris bucephala
TGTGATGGTGGTTTAAGCAGCAAAATGGAATTTAAAGGGTTAAAAATATAAGAAAAATATTAAAATTATATTTGTAGTTAGAGGAAGTTGGATAAAAGAAAAGAGTGGTGAAAATTTAAAAAAAATCTATCTTAAAATCAAAATTAATAACAGAAAACATTTTTTGTACTAAGGACAATATAGGGGAAGTATCAATAAGGGAATCCACAAGGGTTAATTAAACACTGGCATTGTAACAGTAGAAATGACGGTGAAGTGCAGAGCATAAATGAATGCACTGTAGCATGACTCAGTTCAGTGATGAGATCTTCCCAAATTATAGTTATCACCATATTGAACACATTGGACACACATTATCTGGACTGGTTGGAGAGTTATTGACAACAAACACATGAAATTAACCAAAACGACACAAAAAGGTCTATATACACAACGTATATTATTATTATGTTATTAACCTTATTGTAATCTTATAATGCATCTGGTCTTCCTAAAGCCTAGTTTGAGTTGGTCTCTTTGTGTGTGTGCCTCAGCAGCAGCAGGACTGAAGCAGGTGAGCAGAGGCTTTTTCTCCAAAGAGCCTGAGGCGCAGCTGCCTCGCCCAGAGTGAGACCGGAGCACGCCCATGGCCAGATGCACAACGCTGAGGAAGCTTGAGCTGGAAAAATGGGAGGTAAGACATAGGGAGCTAAAATGAAGGATGGCCTTTTTCTATTGTAGCTTGGGAATTGTACTGTTTAATGCAAAAATGTTTACTGGAATGTTTTAGCACATCTCACATTTATGCTGCCATGCTATATATTAGGGATGTGTGATATGTATCATGATATAAAGTCATGACTATCTACTAATCTAGAAAGATCGTTGAATCATGCTACAGTGCATTTACATATGCTCTGCTCTTCACCATGATTTTTCTGTAACAAAATCCTGATCTTGGCTTAATAAAATCATATTATTATAATTTTACCATATTGCCCAGCCCTACTTTACAAGAATGATAGTAAGTACCCAGTATGATGATGATCTGCTTTCATGCCAGAGGAAACACTAGCCCTCACCTGCTGGAACCTCAGCTACCAATCAGGTCATCTGCCTCCGCACCTTTCCCAGTCTCTCAGTACCACACACACAACTAAATATATGGGTAACACATGCACACAGGCACACACCCTTAGGCATACCTGCATGAACATAACATAAGCTAGTATATTTACACAAACAGCCCCTCACCTGCATATGTATTTACGCTCTTAATTCCACTTGTGAATATATAAGCTTTTTGAGTAGCAGTAGTGAAATAACTGTGGCATTGCGCTTCTACCCATCTCGTTCTGGCAGTGGATGTGCCACCAGGGAGCTTATACCTGCTGGTCGTAACAGCCACTGCACACTGTCAGCATGCAAACCTCAGGGACCTCATTATTTATAATAGCACTGCATTGTAAACATATGAAGTATAAATAGTGACCTTAGCTCTTGTTTAGTTTTTCTGCACTGTTACTGAAATTGCAATAGCTGCTATGATGTTTTCAGTTGAACAGCGTGCTTTTGGTCAGAATTTAGCGTTGGAATTTGCATGGGATTTAGCACTTTCAAGATCCAAGATGATCAATAAAGTAGTTTAAAACTTTTGGTTAAACATAGTATGTATTTGATCAAAGTAAATTGCCTTTTTTGTTTTTTATAGGTTTTAAACAATAGCTACGAATTCCAACATGAATGAAAACAGTAAAGGCATCTTTTCAAAATTGTATTTGAGGTAATTTTATGTAATTACTTGACCTTGAAACAGCACTAATAACTGTGTTGGCAAATCGCAACTGAGTGATAATAGCTTTATACTGTGGGTAGACAGAAATGTAACCACTGACCATGAGAGGAGATTATCTGTCTGCATCAGAAGACTGTAAAACAGCAGAAACAATACAGGCCTGGGAACCAGAGTGTGTCACCCTGTCCCTGACACAGATGGGACCAGAGAAACAGACCTCACGTAGTGTACATCAGTTTCATATTTGACCAAGCGCTCTGTAATTTCACTGACCGCTTTTCTCTTCATCCTGAAACAGTGTTTTGACTATGCAAAACAATGGGTGAAATTCAAGCACCACATAAGTCACATAAAACCATAGAGCTGGTTTTCTGCATTGCTGTTTCCCTCTGTTTGTCTTCCAAGTCTGACCAGACTTCTGGCTCTGATTTCAATCTCGAGATACTCTTGCAATGGCCCAAGCTTTCTGTGTCAGGGAAGGGAGGAAAAAGCTCAATACTGTACAAAAACATTGTAAGACGTAATCAGATATGCCATATGACATTTTCTTCCTCCACACTCAAAGTGCACTCACTCACATGCACATAGTCTGGAAACCACCAACATTTACAAGCACACATAGACAGACACTTAAATGCACAAAACTACACAGTTGCATACTGTCTGTCCGCCTCGCACAAAGTCATAGCCTTTTTCCGCAGACAATCCTTCACTGTTTCCTCTAGTCTCCTAATTGGCTTTAGGCAGACCCAGCCCACAGACCTGAGTCACAAACAATTAAAAAGTCCATCTATATTCCTGCACGCAGCACACGGCTCCCACAGTGTGTGACTGCGAACATCAGCCCTCATCATCTGTATGTGATTTTAAACTTCTGCCTGGAAACTATATTTATTTAAACGTGGCCCTGCTTAAAAGGCAACAGCAACATGTCCTTTTTGATCATTCAAATAATCAGTAGTTCGTCCAACATTGCATTTTAAATAAATACCTCTTTCAAAATATATTAGCGTTCTAAGCTCTGTGTTTATTGTTTGACTTCTTTTTAGTTTTGCTACATCATTTCCAGTGATTAAATTGCTCTGGATTTCAAAGAGAGGGCCTTATACATAAAATAACCACATTTAGAATAATAAATTATCCACCAGTTGTCCACCCACTGGCTCTAATCTCTAGTGGAGCTTTTTAGACAGGTAATTACTTTTTCCCACAACACATGGAACATACCTCGAATGACCACATACCAGATCTCTGTTTTATACATGTAACTAAACCCAAACAGATCCTTATCACATTCACAGTCATTTGTATTTGTAATGGGGGTGGTGTGTTCTCTTAAATGATAGAGGGGAACTTAAATATGGTGTGGCATAGTTAGATTTTTTAGATTTAAGATTATTCTGTCACCATTACAACCGAGACAGAAATGCAGCTTTTATCTTAGGTGTAAAAATATAAAGCTGACCAATCACAAATTTTCTACAGTGGCAATTAGATGTCTAGACTTGGTATAAGCATCTGCATTATCGCCACCATCTTATGATAATAGCCATTGCACTATATCATAACCAACTTTTAGCAGAAATTAGTTTTTGTAAACTGGACAATGAATGTCTGCTTTGTCAGATGGAAGTGTCATTACAAATTATTTATTTTATTTTAATATATATATTGTTTGCTGATATTGAGGTTAAGTTGTGATACATTGCAGGCCTTATACAGTCTGTCTATTCCCATTTTCTCACAGTTTAAACATGCAGTTTAAAGGGGCAGAGGCAGCTCAAGTTAAAAACTCGCAGTATAATATATGAGGTGTTTGTGAAGATGAGCCATGCGTGCAGTGGACACAGCAGGTGCAGTAAGTGTCTCTGGGCTCTGGTGTCCCATGTGTCGGGTGCATATCTTTACCCCTCATCATCTCAGCTTTCTCTACCTCTCCTTCCCATAGATATAAATAAAACTTGACAAGTCACGGCGTGGCAGGGGGCTTCAGCAGCAAAGGAAACTTGTTTGAGGTTGTCAGAATGTGTCTTCAGGAGCTGGTTTGAGATTGACTGTGGTCATCTTAGGACAGTTAGGAAATCATTTGTTGTCTAATGAGTGGTTTTGATATCCTGACCTGCTATCAGTTTTGTATTTCTATATTTTAATACTCAACACATGATGTCAGAATGTGTTTGTTAGCAAGAAAAGTTTTTATTGCGTATTAGCAACCAGATGAGTTTCAATAGAAGAGCTTTTAAAGGAACAGCTTTATCAATAAATATAAATCAATAGCCAAGAAAATTGTTTTTTTTTTTTCTTAGCATTGCATAGCATTGAAATATTGGACTTACATATAAAGAAATAAGTCATAAGAACTTCTCAGCTGGCACAAAAATATCATTCTTAAGAAATAAAAGTTTAGCCAACTTCACTAGCAATACATTTTAATCTGTTATCTGGTGTATGTACATTTGTAAATACCTGTATCAGCTGAAAACCATCATCTGCTACTTGAAGTCACTATCACCCTTTCCTCTAATACCCACAACCGGCATATCTGCTTTAATTCCCAATCCCACCCCCACACCTTCCTCTTCCTCCTCTTCCTCCTCTACAGTAATGGATTACACGTCTTAGCCCTGTCTTTCCTGTCCTGTGGTGAATCATAGTTCTGGAGCCAGGGGTAGACCTTCGAAGGGTGTGGTGTGGGAGATCCAACTAACCAAGGGGAAACTCCACATATTGGGTTACTGTGTTTTTAGTGCTCCAAATATGATGTAGTGAGTGTGAGCGTGGTGCATAGTGGGGCCTTTCAGAATCGCAGACTTCACAAGGTGAGCTGGAAAGATGGAATAAATCTGTGGCCAGCGACGTGAGTGAGGAGAGGTACAAGAGGGAGGAGAGGGAGGAGAGGAGGATGATGCTGGGGCACTCAGCGGGGAGCTCCTCATGTTACTTTAGTGTGACCATAAATTATTTCTATTGTACCCAGTTTTTACTTTGCTAAATCAAATTAAACGAATTATTTACTTACTACAATGAACCTTGGTGTTTACAGTGTTGCTTTTATGATAAAGTCTATATGGCTTATTTTATTGAGACTTGGTGCATCACGACATTCATTCAGGTGGAGTCCATTCTGAAGGTTGACAAGGTTTTTAGTTTATCCAACAAACTTTTTAATTTAATTAATCAAATTCAGTTGTGCATTGTCTATGAAATATAATGTATTAGTTTCAGTTCAATTCAAATGCTTTTATCTGAAACTTTGTACTAATCTTACACTGTGATTGTGTGCTGATTGTCGTGATACTCTGTTGTCTGGGACACTGTGACTTGCTGGCTCTCTTCTCTCTTTTGGCTCTGAACTTGTTCTGGTAAAATCCAAAGGTTGTATATGCTTTGCTGGTTATGTTGGGCGGTGGTAAAATACTATTATGGAGGAGTGAGGATAGCTCTGAAAGCCAGCGTGGCTGTAGTTCATCGACTAACATCTTAACTCCCCTTTTTCATCCTTGTAAATCAGACAAGTCAGGGGCATAAGTGCCTGACACAGCCAAGAGACACAGCAGTCAGACATTGAGGGGGCGAGTTAGACTGATAGAGTTGTTTCACTGCACAAATACCCTCTCCAACGAACACACAGCAACATACATGCTTCAGTTTTTCCACACTCTTAACATTATCTTTAACTTTCAAACATTAAAAAGGTGCTAGATTAGGGTTATGGCAATTGCTTATATTAAATAATAAACATTTGATTAGAGTATAGCATATTATAGCATTTTCCAGTGTGCATTCTCCACCTAATTACGTATTTAGCGTTTTGTTTTGGCTTTAAGCTATACTCATAAGGTAGGCTACATTTCTGCCTTATGCATGTACTACAGTTTAGTCATTCACACTGAGTTGGTGAGATTAGTAGACCAAAATATTTTAGCTTGATGAACTACATATATTTTCGCATTGGTAATAAATTGTAAGGTGTATAAGATGTTATTGTTAAATCAGCCACTGCTTCATCTATGCAGGCTCACTGTTTTCTAGGTTAAAATTAAAGAATCTGCCCATGTTTCTCCCCAACATCAAATGCACCAAAAGTGTGTGAAGTGCCAAAATTTGTGTAATGCCAAGGCCTTAATGAGCTTCGAGGTGCCATTTTCACCTGACTCCCTACTATTATCACCTGTGGAACATGCAGAATCATTAGTGACTCACAACTGGGATCTTTTCATCAAAGATGTGTAGAATTACATCACTTGATTGTGCCCTGCAGTCATAATAGGCCTCCACTGACACTGAGAATTTAGTACTATAAAACCACAAAACACTAGAGCCAAAGCTTACTTGTTTTATTAATAACATAAAGATATCTTAGTTATGTATTAGTCAATAACACCGATCATCAAATTCAACCCTAAAGTTCATCTAATTTTTGCAAAAGCAAACTACACCATTCTCTCCATTTTGCAAATGAACTAGCTCACATTTTAAAGTCTTGGCCTGAAGTCAGTGACTCTGTAAAACAAATTAAATCAATTAAATTGAGTTGGATTTGCATCATTTGTCCCCTGCACATATAGCTCTAGTACAGCCTCTAGTACATATTTATTTCTCTGAACTATACATTTTATTATTTTAAGATTAAAAATTAGTCTGACTTGTACCAGTTTACCTAATCACAGCCTGGCCTTTCTGAGGAAACCAGAAATATGTTTCTGGACTGGCCTATAACATTTTACACACAATAAATGAACACTCACAGCTACAGGATGCTGCTTTATAAAACTGGCAAGGTCAGTGCATTATTGCAAATGACTCTTATTTTGTGCAAGTAAATGCATGAAAATTTCACTTAAACTTGAACCAGAATTGTCACTGCAACTTCTGAATATTTTAGCATTAATCATGGTAATGTGTATTGTGCAAACATTTCTTGTTTAGTTTTAGATATCACTGTTAGTGCAGATTTAATTTTGGCAAATTTGACATTTCAGCTCAGGCAGACAGGTGTACAAAGATATCTTACTGAGTCCAGATGTAACTGTAATAATGATGCTAAAATCACATGACTGCAGGCAGTGAAGGAGTTAAAAGTGAAAGTGACAGAGGAAAATTGACCCCCCAAAAAGCTGCCATTGTCTATGATGGATTCCTCCCTAATCGAAACAGTTTGCCCAGTCGCCCAGCTGGGCTTCATGTGCTTTTGATTACTCTCAGCCATTTAGTTCCACAAAATTACATGCTGCCTAATGGCCTTTTAATGGTTATAGGTTTCTCTGCTCTTTAATGAGCCTGCACCAGTTGGTTGCTAATGCCCTATGGAAATTTGGCATACATCCAGTGTGGTTAACTATATTTCCCTCCAGTTTACAACTTTGTTGTGTGAATTCACAAACAAGGAGTTTGGTGTGATGTGGAAACAATGTTGTGCTTCTCCTGCTGGTTTGTTGTGTTTTTGTCATCCACACTAAACCAGAAGTGTGCTATTAAACATTTGACTGTTTGCGTTCCCATGCTCCCTGTGATTTGTCTGAGGTGATAATGTGGCAAGTAGCTGTTCACACACACACACACAGCCCACTCAACACAGCAATACAGGAATGTACACTGTACTACACACAGCCACATGTAATGGCCCACCACTTGTGCCCCTCATTCATAACACTAGCCTCCTGGGACTTTATTTATGTCAACGGTCAAGGTAAAAGAGTTCAGCTCTAAAAAAGTCCTTAATAATGGGCACTATCATTACTAATGTCCCTGTCTGCTTTGTGCCCTCTTATAGTACATATATACTGAATGTGTGTGTGTGTTAATGGGGACGTTAGCAGCTGCTTTTTGATGAGTGCCTGTTTACTGGACCTAATTAAGCAGAAAACGGCCACACATCTCCCCTGCTAAAGCAGGACCTCAAACAGATGGCCCAAGGACCCTAGAGGCCGTCTGACACCTCGCCCGATGTGGATGGCCACTCAACAGCCAGTCCAAAGTACCAAACCAAATGAAAAATAAAAGCAGGCCAATGTGTTCTATAATGTCCAAGTTACAGCAGGATCAATCTACCAATGTAACTCAGTTTGAAAATGCAATTAACATTTGGAAAATACCAAAAATAAAACCCTTGATCTGAATTTATGGTTATCAAAACATTACTTCCTAAAACTTATTTTCACTTGGGACTCCAGGGCTTAAATGTTCAACATATAGTGCATATTTCCAGTGAAGGGCTGCAAGGCTGAACGTCTGTTTTTTGTCCCGGGCCATTCCTTTATTTCTTCAGGTTATTCCCTTCTTTAAACCCTTCTTCAGGATTTGACAGGTCTTGGGCAATAACAAACTGCCCATTTGCCTGGAGGAGGAACTCTGGGATATGTCCTGGGCTTTGTTATTCTTCATATTGCTTTATCTGTCTGGGAGCTGACAGAGGCTTACCTGGGGGGACGGAGAGGACTTTTGCCGACACTAAACGGATCACGGAAGCAGCTCACAGCACGTCCCTTTGAGAAGACATCAGCACATAGCTATGCAAAAGGCAGGGATGGATTCCCGGACCACAGGCACCGTCATGTTGGAAAGAGCTTTAAGTTAAACTGTAGATTTTGACTTATATATATCACAAAAAAAAACAATACTGGTTTTAGAAGTCATTTCAGTTTATTTGTGAATAAGTATCATAGTGTGCAGTATAATAATACTAACTGGACACTATATTACGTACACCTAAAATAAAGTGGGCCCAGTGTGATCTTCTGCTGCTATATCCCTTGTGCCTAGACCTGGTTATAACTGGAATATTTGAGTTAATGTTGCCTTTCTATAATCTCAAACCACATTTCTCTGAGATTACATTTTTGCACTTGTAATATTGTGACATTCAAATGGAACCTTACTCCTTTTTCTGATTCTTGCACATTTGTCTTGAAACCATTTACATTACTAACTGGATTGATTTGCTGCCATGTGTTTGGTTAATTAGCCATGTGTGTTAGTACTAGTAGTAAAAACAAGTAAACGGGTGTACCTAATAAAGTGGCCATTGAGTGTATGAATATGCCATTGACAATTTTTTTTTTGCATAGTGTACCTTTATGTGTAAGGGCATGCATGTAGTGGGTTTAACAGAATGTGTATCAGCACTCTAGAGGGCAGTAAGAGTCCATAAACCAGTATGTATGTAGTAGCTTTTAATTTCTAAAGTGCCTTTCTAATTATCTTTTTTTAGAACTGACATTTTTTCTGTATCAAAGTGTAGCAAACAATGGTAGACTATGTGATTATTAAAATGAATCACACCATAGTTTTTACATTGCCAAACACTGTCAAAGGTGAGACTATACTAAGTCTCATGTCAGATCAATCAGAAGTGATAAAAACCCTGACATTCTTCTTAAGTCCATGAAAATTGCTGTCATACATTTCACAGGTTGTTGATAATAGGACTCTGCCCCTCTTATAGGATTGTCCCCTGTCATCACAGTCACAGAGTGCACTGAGCAGAGCTGGAAACCTGACGCTGCTGTTTGTGAGTCTACACTGACCAACAAGCAGGATTAGGCCTGGAATGATCAGGCGTCAAACACTGCAAACTACTGCAAACAGTCTTTGAGCTACTATCCTCTGCTGACACCACGCTATGTTTTAATATAATGTGCCCTCAGTGTGGACATCGTAAATCACTGTATCAAAGAGGCATGGCATGGCACGCTGGGTGATGCCTGGCCTTGTCATTGTAGCCCCTGCCAGGCGCACAGCAAATTAAACGCCCATATGAAGCAAATGGCTCATGACCATATGTCAGTTTGAATGGAAAATGGGCTGCTAGAGGTTCACAGTGCTACTGTGCAGTTATTGTTTGAATATTTAAAGAAATCATATTTTGTAGCATGTACAACATCTGTTTAATGACTTTTCATGACCAATAAAGGGACACTGCTAATTACAAAAATAAAGTCATAGGCAGGGTGCTATAAACTGGCAAAAATCTGGTGGGCCATAAAGTTGTCTTTAGTGCTGACTTATTTTAGCAAAATAAAAAAAGTTATGATAGTTACCCAGTATACATTAACACAGCAGACCTGTTTTGCACCTGTCCAGTAAGTGTCACGTCCAAGTACACGTAAACAGTGGGGACATAACTACCATCCTTCAACTTAGGTAACCACTTATAGTGTCAATAATAATTAATCCATTTGTTTTACATATTACTGTTTTGTACAGAGCTGAAGCCAGTGTATACAACTATGGGCCTTGAGTGGGGTACATGTTGGACAATGGCTAGTTAATCCCAAAGCTTTTCATGTTTTGGCAAATGCTGTGAAAATGAACAAGGTTTCCAGAGTATACATCTCACCATGTCTCATAACTGTACAGGACTTAATTTCTTTTCATTATTTATTGGACAGACGAGACATCTGTTATGAGCCGGCTAAGACACTCAACATGCCAACATGGCCCTTGACCTTTTATTTCAAAAGTTAACAATCTGAATGTACAGTAGTCTATGTATGTCTGTTAAAGGCCAGCCAGGCTCCTGTAAAACAGCTCTATTTCAATTTCAAGGATGTTAACAACCAAGGCCGAGTGCACTCAAGCATCACAAAAAGATTTAGCTGTTCTCCTAAAACGTTATTACACATTATGTATCTAAATGACCACAAATACCTCAAAACACAACTCACTGTTAAAACTGCCATCCTTTTAAGTATGCACAACACCGGCACGCTGCTTGTAGTTAAAATTAATATGAACGCTTCGATTAGTGCGCTCAAAATGGATGTGTTCCCTGCTGAGAATCTATTACAGATGCAAACATTAAAGCACAAAGGCAATCTTCATTTCATTTTATGAGCACAAATTGGGCAGAGTCAAGCAGAACAATAAAATTATGTCATATTTATTCACACACGTGCACATTAGGCATTGGATGAAGAAGCAAATAAGACAGATCTAATTTTAAGAACATCAGAGCGCAGCAGCAATTTCCATGGATACACTTTAGATTACGTCGGGGCTTTCTGATTGAATAATGGATCTTAGCAGCCCTAAACTCTGATTGTACATCTTTCTTCTTTTTGATTTGATAAGTTGCCTGGCTAAATTTAGATTCTTGGTAATCAAATCTGGATAACCATGTTACATACTTGCAGATTAGACAAGGAAAAGCATTAATCTTTCAAACATAAAGGAAATTGTTATTGCTTTGAGCTATGAGGTTGTTGGTCAAATTTCCCTCTATTTGGAGGTAGCCCTTCTGTAGAACATAGTTGTTGTTGCTACCTTATTCAAGGGGTGTTCAGTACACACTACAATTCCAAAGTTAATTCAGGTTGTAAAAACTAGCAATGGCTGAGAATGAAACATACAATTCTGTTTCTAAAACATTTGCATACAAACCGCTGGCTATATAAGGTTGTTGTTTTTTTCCACAGCATTTGAGGTCAAATATTTAGGTACATTGAATTATATCAGATTGTTGCTAACTGAGACACAATCATGTGTGCTCTTTGCACCTACATGCTTCACAGGCTAAATGCTGTCTGCCTGAATCACTCCTTTTAGTTAGAAGAGCCATTAACAGATAATGCTATATTGTGCTAATCTGTATGGGGGCTAATGGCACTCCAAAATGGCTGCTAGTGTGACATTGTATGGGGTTGGCTGAAATCAAGACAGTGTGAACTATCAGTGTCCCAGTATCCTGTTCTTTACTGGGGTAAACAGGGGGCACTTAGCTGTGGACAGGGCAAGTATGTTTGGCACTATGTCCCCTTATACCAGTGAGTGTATTATAGCTGTAATCAGATGCACTTGTCCTCCAGCACACACTGCAGTAAAGGCAACACACTGACAGGTGGAATTTTAATAAAAACTTTATATAGTGAGGATTCAAGCTATGTTTAAGGGGCACAATGACAACACGGACTGTAAAATGTAATATCAACACAAGTCATCAGACTAAGAATACATTTGTTGGATGCAGTTACACTTGATTATTATAATGAATATTACCCAATCTGTGCAACTGAGGTGAAAGTGAATTTGGGATGTCTTACAAAAAGTTTTAGCAAATTTAGATGAACATGGCAAAGTCAGAAAGTGCTTGCATTAGACCAGAGTCTGGCTCAGCAGTTTGAGAAGCGGAGGTGATAAAGAGACGAGGCGTGAGTTACATGAGCTCTGTACTTAGGGCGGCTGAGGATTTGGACCTAAGTAGGAGCAGAGTGATCCACACAGGGGGATGACTCAGGAGGGATTTGCGACAAATAAATAGTTTATGGGCATTTTATCAAGTTTTAGTTTAGGCTTTGTGACGGACACTTACTCTACAAATGGCATGACAAGTCCTATTTTTTGCTCATGAACAAGTAACGGCCAAATGATGTTTGCACATACCATAGAAAATTTTGGAACATTTGAAAAAATATTCTTTAATGTAAAGCTGTTATAAATATAATTTTATTTGAGTTCTCCCCTGGCCTCTATATCAACATCAAATCAAAATTGTGGATTACCACTTCTACCAATAGTTTTACTTTAGTCCCTCCCCTATACACGACATACTTTACATATAGAACAGGGATGGATAATCACTTATAACCATTTTTATTTCATTTTTAACTTTTTTTAATTTTAGGAAACATATATACTACACCTTTAAACTAAAATGTCACTGAGTTTAAAATGCATGGAGGTGCACAACACAGTAGAAAGACAGATGGCAGGATGTCATTTTAATAATAATTACAACATCATACAATTTCTGCTTGTGGGGTGTCAGCGTATCCCAGCATGCAGCATGCAGACTTCTAAAATAGGCTTGTTCACAGCTGGGGGCAGTAAGAATGGGTAGAATCAGAATGCCACTTATTTCCTGTCCGTAGCAGTCGTACCAGAGCTGGTCTGTGTTTGTGATTGAAAGCCATTCCCTACGTTCTCTGGCAGCCACCAAGGACAGGGGCTGGCCCATAGATCAGAGGCAGGGGCTGGATTTGACTATGCACTCGGAGTTGCACCTGTCCTATAAGTATGAACATAATCCTTTTGATGTAAACATAATACGATACTCCTACAACTGTATACAGCTCCTTGTCTCATGAAAGATGGGACTTGTTTCTATAATGTGTAGCGTACCGCTGGGAGACACTGTTGACTCTACTACCACTTCTTTATTAATGGCTGCATAATTACACCTTTCCCTTTTGAACACCGCTAGAAACGGTCTTTTGTGACACTTGAACTGACAATATTGCTGTCTCCTTGTTAAATTCCTCTGTTTAATTTGTAGCCTTTATACATTCCCGTGTGCTAGCGCATATGACACTTTATGAAAACAATTTCGGTATCCCTGCCCTGCTCTTTAGACGAACCCTTTGATCACTAAACTAAACAGCATATTACTATTATTAATTTAGCTCTAACCATTTTTTGACACCCCAGAATTTCCATTACAAATGTGGTATAATTCAGCAGCTGACTTCAACAAAGGAGACATTTGTTTGAGTTCGAGAAATTACAATAAAACAATAAAAATAAATCTTGCTGTGAACTTCTTCTAACCTCAGTGCAGTTTGAGTTTCAGAGCTTCAGGCCTGGAGGAGGAGGCCCGAGACTTGATTTATGTCATCCTGCTCTTTTGCCAAAGTTGGGAAGAAATCACATAGTTTTCAGAAAAATGTCCTCCCCTTTGTGATGGGGCGTTTACTCCTGTCTGCTCTAAAATTTCCATTAATTTCTGCTGTAAATCTCCAGCTAAAGGTCAAATCCACTGTATTTGAATCTTTATTTTGATTTTTCAATTGACCCGATCACAATAGTTTATATTTCATAATAATCTTATAACCTTACTCCATTGGGGAAAACCCTGTATTGGAGCACTAAGTGTTCAAATTGTTGTATACTTGATAAATTGTGTATTTAATAAAGACACTAACTTGAAATTTACAAAGAAAGTGGTCCAACGGTGCAAATTTGTGCACTAAATACCCAAGCTACCTACCGTTAGCTGCTACATACTAATCTAAAAGGAAATATACATCAATCCTGGAAACATCTATAGCCTGTCCGTCCAGGCGATCGATCATAGTTTAATCATGGTTTTAGAGGCTTCTTTAGCATTGTTGGTCATGAAGGTTTATTGTTTCAATGAATGAAGCATTTACTCATGAACTTGAAGTAACCCCAGTTTGTGTTCATTTCTTGGCACTATATTTTTTCAAGATAAAGTCAAAGCCTTGGCGGAGGTCTGTGCTCTCCATGCTTCTAGTTTCCTATTACCATTCATAGCCACAACACTCTTGTAATCAAGCAAAAACATTAAACATAGTAGTATCTTTCTTATGTTTGATCATAGAACTATATACAAAACAACTGTCACTCTGAATAAGATTGCCAGCCTAAATGTCTAAAGGCCAAATGTAAAATGCAGTTCACACACCTATTACAAGTCTGTATCAGTCCCTAAATCAACTTGTGTTTATGTTGGGAGGGCCACACTGCTGCGGTCTTTGGGAAGTTGGCTCCTGTGATTGCTGTGCACTGATGTACACACAGTGTGCTGGGGGTTCATGTTTCCGCCTCAAGGCCAAAGTAGGTCGGTGTAGAGACATAGAAGCACTCCCACAAGATCCAACTGAAGCTGATCTAACATAAGGACCAAAATGCATGCATGCATTCAGCCAATCTGCATACAAACTTACTATGGTCCAGGAAAGGGAAAGAGGATATTCTATCAGCTGATTTTAACTGTTTACTGTGGCTGCACAAAACTAGTTCTATATAATTTATAATATAGCAATGCCATGGTCTTCAGATATTCAATTAAAGAATTAAATAGTTGTATTATGTTATCAAGAAAAATACTTAAGAAAAATAACACAAACATTTCATTTTGGAATTATATTTTAATTAATACATTTATTTTTAGTTAGTCTTTGGTAGTAGATTTAACCGCTCTTTTGACCAGTGAGTACAGAGCACAGTCAATTTAAACTGATTATATACATTAAAATGGAGATTTTACAATCTTTACTCTACATAAAAGTAAAACTGACTATTTTTTGTACCTTATTGAAAAACTGTATGTACTCACATGAACTATGCAATTAAGTGTGATAGATTCCCTCACTCAGTCTGTGCCTGTCTTTATTTGTGAAGGTTGCAGTTAGCAGTTAACACTTAGCGACTTGGAGTTATTTTATGTTCAAGCGGATGCATTTGTTTGCTTTGATCCTAATCCCACCCTGCTGTTGAACAAATTTTCATTATTTATTCCTCTAGCGTCAGCCCCAGAAAACAGAGCTACAACTCATCCCGAGTGTCATGACTTCACTCAAATTTACATGAGTGTGTTAGCCAATAACTGTTTTGGCATGTTGTGGAATGGAATTACTGGTAAAGCAATATTGCAGATGTGTAGAAGATAGAGCTAAATTAAAGCCTGACAACAAGAAAGGTGTTCATGTGTCAGAAATTACAATGAAGCCATGAATCAACAGAGAAAATATATCACCCTTATCTCTGATCTACAACTGATGTCAATATAGAAGTCTAAATGGCTTACTGCTACAAGACAAATGCTTAATATTGTAACATTTCATTGACCTGCTCAGTATTGTCATTGATTTTTTTGCATATATATTTTTAATTCACAGCATTTTTATTTTGCTTTCTATATTTGAAAATGGAAAACTTGTGTATTATTATTTACAGAAGACCCAAAACTTCTGTTGTCACTTAGCTCTTTCTTGACATGGGCTAGTAGGAGAGAGCAACATGACAATAAAAGAAGGTATGATGAACATTGGATTTACATTGAATTTGTAGTGAAAAAGATTTTAGCTGTAGTATCCTGTGTATGAAATCGTGATCTTGGTTTAATAAAATTTTGTGTTATTTATATTTTTATCATAACCCCCACCCCTATGAGCTTACCATAGGGCCGCGTTAACTAAATGGCAATGGGATATTTAGTCTGGGTCGTGATGGGGCAGCCTGACAGACAGCACTTGTTGAAATGCAGCTGTGTCTCTTTAAGGGCTGTCCGAGGGGTTCGTGCCTGCCTAACGGAAGGCCTTTTTGGGCAGGTGCAGCGTAAGTGGGCCGGGGTGAGAACAGCTGCGATGGGATCAGAGGATGACATGGAGATATGAGGAGGAGCTGCTGCCATGTCATGTACATGTCCCATAAATCTGTGTCCCAGGTCATAGAGCTGCTCTTCACATTTCACTCACTGGTCTCGACTACACTCTGTCCTCAACAAACACTATTTCTGCTGTTGTTTGAAATCTTAACATGTATATTATGTAGCTTTATAAACTGTATTTTTAAAAATCAATAACAAGTTTTGGACCGAATTTAAAATCTGTAGTAGTGACTAATGTGAGAAACTTAAACAATTTAACCATCTCATTTTATAAACAAGCTTGATAATGAAATTAAGAGCCATTTTATGATACAACTAGATATAGTAGTTTCAGTTAGTAGGCTATTTTAAATATTGATTTGTACATCAACGTGGCATCAATCCATTTCTTTATGATTATATTTTTTGTTCGAGGTTTTAGCACTACCTTTACAGTTTTAGAATTACGTTTATGATACTTTACAATACCTCTTTTACGTTTACATTACAGCTGAGCCTGTAATGGCAACATATATTGGCAATGTAAAGTAAGTAGTTAGTTAAGTTAATCACCTAATCATCACATAATACAAATATGAATAATTAGTTCAAACATTTTTTTATGTCTGGTTGCATGTAAAAGTACTTTAACTCTTACAGTATATGGACACATTTCTCAGAGTAGCCATGTGCTCTCAGATCATAAAACTGCAGACACAGAAGGGCACACTCGGCCCATCACGGTTTTTAGAGCTGGTATAAATAGAAGAAAAGCTAATAAACGTTTATGGAAGTGTCGTAAATCGCCTCCAGTGTAAACGCTTGACAATAGTTCAGTTATCCCCACAATGTCATGTAAATGCCCTTTGGAGGAGACTCCATTACTCATGCTCTTCCATCGGCAACTCTGACCATTACTGCGATTGGACAGTGGCTGACGACCCGCCAATCACACGGATGAGACCACCGCCTGACCCCCCTGACCTCCCAATGACATCATCAAACGAGGACGGGAATTGACTGTGGCCGATTATCAAAACGCGTACTTCTGCGGACTTGTGTTCTTGTGAACTTGTGATACATCATCAGTCTCAGCCCAAGTATGGTTTACAAGTTTACAGGAAGTCCCAGGATGTGTTCTTGCTCCTCCCGCTTCACTGAGTATGCATCAGAAAAGACTTGTCTGTACTTCAGCAGGTAGACATCCCAGCATGCAGTTCACCTCTAAGCCACCTCCCCCTCATGCTTCCCATACAACAACCTATACCATGACCCAGCAAGAACTGACCATTAGAGCAGTATATAAACACATGCAGGCCTGATAGCTTACAGGCGCCCCACCGGAATTCCAGCGTATCGACGTGTCCGCGAAAAAAAGTGTTCTGACCATTGGTTCTGACAAGCCAATCAGAAATCAAGCTCGCGTTGTCAGAGAAAATGTACATTAAATTGTCTAAAAAATAATAAGTACATCTATCAGCTAAATTTATTCAGTTTTTAATTTCATTCTCATTTAAAAACTCAAAATCTCCCCTCCCAAACCGCAATCTTCTGACCCATCAATTATCAGCGGCTCTGTGTGTAAAGCTATGGCTGCAGTAATCAGGACACATGCAGGTAACATTCCCCTGGCAGGGCTGGAATATGAACACAGGTGAGCTAGAATCTTTACACAATACCTTCATAAATCCCTCCTGTCTTCAGAAAAACTGTGATTAAACGTGTTTAGTAAA
>JAVQKG010172849.1:0-10968 GCA_036025885.1 Hypseleotris bucephala
GTAGGGGGACGGTGCAATGTGGATCGGGTGGTGGTCGAAGGCTGGGTATCTCTGCTAAGACTACTGCCTCCGCGACCCGGCTCCGGATAAGCGGTAGAAGATGAATGAATGAATGAATGAATGAACATAAAAACCAGTTCGACAATTTGACCACAACAATATTATATTTTTAAAACATAAATCATATGGCCCATATCGCTTAGTAGAGACATTGTTAGCAAAAAAAAATAATAACACCACTTCCTTTTGAATGATGACACCAAAGAATATTGTTTTTGCCCATTAAGGTACATATAGTCCCAATAAAAACGTAGCATTTATAGTTGAAACTAGACATGTTTCCTATATGTACAAAACAGCTTGAAGTATAAATGTAAGAGTGTCCATGTGCTTGAAGCCTCGCCTTCTCCATCTATATTGTATGTCACCATCTGCAGAGTATGGATCAATGTGCCACATGTTCTCCCTACATGTGCTGTGAGCGTGGGAGTTTTGAAAAATAAAAAAACTGGACTGCCATTGGTGTTATTTTTAAACAAAGGATTTGGAATCATTTCAAAAAATAATCCTTAAAAAAAAAATCCAGTCAGGTTTTAAGATCACCAACCTCCACATACAAGCTGGCAAGGCTGTCAATATAATGGCACTTAATAGATTTGGATTACTGTTTTAATTGATGCTTGGTTAACAAATCCTACTTCATTTGTGGTTTTCTTTATTGACCATTGACATTTTAAATTCACTACAGCAGCACATAGACAAAGCCATTTTTTGTCTCTATTTAAAAGGGGTTAATGGTTTAATTCACTTATTGTGTGTCATTTTAGTAGATTTACCACTGCGGCTGTCATGGGTAATGTGTAATTAGTGTAATAACTGGGTGAAGGGTCAAACGCACTCTCCCCATGCATGTGTTAAAAGTAGGTTATATCGGGAGTATGTTAAACGGGAGTCATCATGAGGGAATAGGTTGAAGAGTGTATTGACTGGTATCTGGCCTGAAATCTGACCTATCCCTTTAAAAGCACGTCCAGTAATTATGTCAGACATCTTGGATAGCTTGAGAACTTATCCATTATTTAACACATTCACAAGTTTGGAATCTAGGGCAGCCATTTTTTCTTTTTTTTTTTTTCTTTCTCTCCCCCACCATCTAACAGCATGTTGGTTACCGAGGACGTTGGATGGGAGGAAATTATGCTTGCTTTTTGCATTGTCTTCACAGTTTTTTGTTTTCTGAATAGAGTTAAAAATACCGCTCTTGTCGGTGGTGGTGCTCTCGTAATTCATGCCCAGGTGCTCTTTTATATTGCTTTATTTGTTTCCCACAAAAGGATGCTCAAATGAATACGCAATTTTTGCTAATTTTACCTTTTCGTTGTCCAATCAGCAGTAATTTCTCCCATCATAAAATTGGACCAAAAAGTATCAAAGCAAGAAGGCAGAATCGGAACAACATTTGAAAGCACATGAATAAAAAATAAACTGTATCCATCATTTTTATTTCACAGTGATGAAAATCTAAAAGGATTTGCGAACACTTGTGAATGAGAGAAAAGCATGCGTGAGGTGAGTGTGGTGCTGATGTGATACGTATGAAGTGCGTAGGGTCAGTAAAAGCTGAGGTGGGCAGCTCTCCTGTACCAACCGCCAGAGTTTCAAAGTGCTGCTTGAAAAGGACTCCACTTGAATCACACTGGAGCTAGTTTGAGCCATGCAGAGGAAGCAGTGAGAGGCAAGGAGATTTTCAATGAATGTTTATAAAGAAAAGACATTCTTGATTTTAGTGGCTTGTTGCTTTGAGGTATATGTCTGCTGTGAGGCCATATTTGGAGAAATGTCACAGAAAGCATGAGGGACAGTCGAGAAAGTACAAAACATGGCTAATGTTCTACCCATACAGTAGCACTAGACTGAAAAGACCAACACAGAGAAGAAAAGCCTAACATTTGTTTGACTTGAGAAAGGCTATTGTGGAGTCTCGTGGAGTCAGAAGGGAGAGGGTGGATGAGGGGTAAAGGTGCAGCACTGACCCGGGGCAGGCTGGCTGCTCGCTCACATGTCAAAGCCAAGGGCTCCTGCCTGTGTCCCATCTGGGCCCAGCACAAGCTACAGGAGCAAACACATGCACCAGCCATGACTGGACCAGGACAGTGAAGCACCCCACAGGCTCCGGATGAGAGCACTCCACCATCCGGCTGAGGTGGAGGGTGTCACTGTGTCCAGCCTGGTGGGAGTGTGCAGTTTTTTTCTTTTCTTTTTTTTTTTTTTTTTTTGCTGCAACTAATAAAATTTTTTTCTAATTGATTAATCTCACAACTTTTTTTTCAAGAGGGGTTTTCATCTTAAATGCAAAATGTATATATTTCTGTACACTCTTGACCTAATTACTGCTCTCTGTGGGTTGTAAAACCTTTTTCTCAGCAAAAGGCATGTTTTTAGAGTCTTTGTACTCCAGTTAACGATTATTTGATTACTAACGGAGTTGCCGATTAACCCTACTTAAAGAACTGAAAATAAAAATGGAAGATGGAAATGTAGTAGTAGCAACTTTTGAAGACTGAGATGTTTGATCAGTGGTTTGATCATAGCATACCTGAGATTTTCAGGTCGACCTGAACTACTTAAACAGAGTCAAATTTATGTCATAATTCTCATGACCATGGACAGAGATCTCACAGAATCAAGGCTTGTGTGTGTTATCTTATTGTCAGTGAGGGATTTGATGTCCCTGTTGTGCGTGACAGTTTTGAGCACAGGTCTTGGAAGCAACTGGCCACGTGTTATGTAATCCATCACATATGGAGAGATATTCATTCAAATAGCTCTGCCATTTATTACACATTAAAGGCAGTGTGTAACATCGATATTCTCCATGATTTTTAGATGAAAGTTGCTAAAACACACAAACATGGTTAAAACATCACGGCACAGTTCATGCTAAAAGTAAACCGCTCATGTATGTTGAAATAGGTTTTTTGTGCTTAACCTGCTGACTTTTTGATCCTGTGAGGTCACTTCTTTCAAACAAATTTACTTTACTTTTCTTTAGTCTGGTCCGCTGAAGTAGTGTTCACTAAATCCATTGTTTATGTAATGAGAATTCTGTGAACAAGTTTACTGTGAAGCACTGGGCTCTGCTCAGTGGTGAGGTGCCCTTTGTTACATGCTCTGGAGTGGGTGGGGCCAGGTACATCGTGTTGAAGGTCAGCACTCACTCATATTGTAAGCTGCAAAGGGCTTATGTTCTTGGGCTGAGGGTCTAAATGATAGACAAGCCTTTTTACAGATTAGAACGGACATGACCGGTAGACGGGGTGGAAACTGTGACCTCTGACCTGTTAGGAGACAGCAGATAAACCTTGAGCATATGTTTAGGAAACAATGATTAGCTAGTAGCTACAAAAGAAAACTTAAAAACATCCTGACTGTAGTCGGATTTGAAAACTGCAAGGACAACATGGATGCATCACTAGTCACATAATGTCCTTGTTGTTATTAGTAATGGAGCCTGTAGTCGGCACAGTGTACCAGGGAAGAGCTTGTCATGTAACTAGAGAGCAAATGGCACGTCTCAATATGTCCGAACACTGAGAACCTGTAGCTTGTGAATCATAGCACATAGTAAAAAAAACAACCACAATTTTTCTTCTTCTTCATCTTTAAAGGCCAGGCAGGAGTGTTTTCTTTCACACCACGCTCTCAATAAATGCCAGTGAATCAGCAGTGACACACTCCACAATAAAAGTCTGTCAAGAACCATAATGAGATATTTGGGTCGGAGCCACAGTTTGAGATGTTTTGACGATGTGCCGTGCCAGTGCAATCCCTCATGTCTCTCACTTGAGGAAAAAATGTACAGCCGACCGGAGTGTTTGTAAGTGTTATCTGAGGTTGTCTGGCAAGAAAAAAACATTAGGTGGCAGTGAAAAGAAGAATATCTTTGGAATCTGGAGTTTGTTAAGTGGACGCCTGACAAGTTTTTACATAACTATGGTTCACACTGGGCTTTCAGTCATCAGGAGTGATAAGGCAAATCTGTATGGACTATTTTATTTTGCATCACTTTTATTTGACCATGTATACTCAGATGACCCCTAACCAGACTGTGGTCATGGCAGCTGCATTTGATATTTGAAAAAAAGAGCATATAACTTAGAAACTAAAAGCAAAAGACCATAAACATTCACATTTATAATCAAATTCTGTCTATTAAAAATCTCAGGAATCTTTTGAACTATATAAATTGCCTAATTGTGTATATTTTTACATCATACTCTTGAATATTGCCCTCTTGTCAGCTCTGTCCATGCAAGGTTTGACCTCCCCTCACACACGCACACAGATAGTAGTAGTCCTGTCTCCACCAGTCTGAGCACAGCAGAGCATAGCAGACAGCTGTCTAGCCTTCTAGTCTGGAGAAGTCCATCTCAAATGTACCTCTGCCATCTTTTTCCTAATGCATCGATAACCTGGAATAAACAAGCTCATGCTAAAGTAAAACTATTTAGTTACAATTTGTCTTAGTATTGGTTAATATAGTGCATTTGAGCACACATATCCACTGGCAGCAGGACTACCTCATCACTGGATTGACCCATCAGTGGATAGGTCTGCAAATCAAGTCCGTAAACTCACAAATCCTGTGACAGTCCAGCGTCCCGTTCAAAGTAACCACTCAGGGATGGTTCTAGAGTTGGGGTTGCACTGTGGAGCTTACCTCTCTCTACTTCCCTCCAGGCCAACTGAAAGGGCAGCTCTTGCTAATGGAGCCCTGATTATGTTATAGTCTCAATTATCTGTCTTTACCTCTCAACTGTGGCCATTAGCGGGATAGATAGTATCCGCTGTCACTGAATAAGGAACTGTCAGAATGATGGAGCGCCCAAGCCCAGCCGAGGTCCTGGAAATACCATTACACCTTACCCCCCTGCCCCCACCACTGCACACCCACACCACCCCAGCTAAAACTTGGGCAGTTTTTGAGAAGGTAAAGAGATGCCAGGCAGGAAGATATAGTATCACCATAACATGAAGTCCGTAGGTATCCTGTGGTATAAGTGTGTGTTACGTTGAGCACGTGGCCTGTTCTAATACAATTTTACCAAAGGGATACACCATCTTTGACTACTCCTGTTATTGTCCCATTGTTGAAGGAGGGTTGTACTGGACATGGATGAGTTGTAAATTCCTCTTGACATTATATTTAAGATAAGGGTGTGGTGGCCTCACAAAACTGGTTTGTGGCCTTACCTTAGAGAAAATGAAAGAGAAATACATTTCTGTTGAACATAGTATCATACAGCACTTTGTATTGTCCTGACTATGGCCCTGCCCTGCCTAACAATGACTAACATGTTAATTTATTATTATTCTTTTGTAGACGGGCTCACTTGAGGCTGTGTTTGGAGCGGTTGAAGGCCCTGATTCCACTGGGACCCGACTGCAATCGCCACACCACACTGGGCCTGCTCAACAAAGCCAAAGCACATATTAAGGTAACAACAAGTCAGATCTTAAATTGAAATAAGCATCAAAAAACATTGTCGAAAACCTTGTCATGACATGGGACCAGCTGCAACTTCCAGAATAGTCTGAAATCAGGAAAAAAAACTCCTGTTGTTGCCTATGCCACACATTGTCGTCTGTGATTTTTCAGTTCCGTCTTTCTGTGCTCGTCACTTTCAGCAGCATTGACATAAGGCCATAAGGTTAGAGTTTGAGCAGCCCAGAGGTGGTGCCCACTGCCACAACGTTCACTAAAATTGAATGTAAACTGATGCATTGGTAATGAAATCGACTCCGTAAACAAGGTGCTAGGCCACATCACTTAAGTGGTCCCACATGCTAAAATGGACTCTTTTAAGTAGTTGAATAAAGACAAAGAAAAATGCTTAATTACCTGGCCCTATTCTATGATTTAAAGAAGGTAATCTGTCATAATTATTATTTTTACTTCAGTCCTGCCCCCCGCCTCTACAGCAGCTTCAAATCCTTGTTTCTGGATTACCACTATGACCAAGAGTAGTTGCGTTTTTGAGTGTTGAAGTAGCTCACACAAACACTGATTTGATGTTGCTGTAGAGGCCACTTAAAACGTAAATCTCAATCCTCACACTCTAAGGGAACAGGCTTTTTTATTTTAATATCTACATATAATAATATTTCCAGATTATAGTGTTAATGGCTTTAATAAAGTCATAGCTAATTCCATCTTTTTTCTTAGAAACTTGAAGAGGCAGACAGGAAGAGCCAGTACCAGCTGGAGTCCCTGGAGCGTGAGCAGAGGCACCTCCAGCGTCAGTTGGAGTTGCTGAGGGGTGGTGTTGGAGCGGCCCCCAGCCTCGTGGAGAGTGAGAGGATACGCATGGACAGTGTGGGCTCCACCTTGTGCTCCGACCGCTCCGACTCTGACCAAGGTCAGTCAGCCATAGTGTGCAGAGCTAGACTGCAGCTGCTGAAGACAATATGAAGGCCTATTGTTTAATACGGAGACCTCAATCAACCTATACTGACATACTACATGGCTAATTCATTCTAGTAACATACAGCTGATTGCATGCATCAAAAGATACTGCTCAGGTTTAGGTGAGGTTTAGTTGTACTTTTAGGTAGAACTGATTTGCCTTTAGAGTTCACGCATCCAAAAGACAATAAGATAAATTAAAATATGGTCAGTTTGTGCAAATGATTTCAATAGACTAGCGTAAAAGTCCAGTCCCCTGTCAGTTGCTCTGAAACCGGCCTTTACTTAACTTTTGTGTACTTAGATAAACAGGTTAAAAGTATAATTATTCTTTGAAACATGCCTGACTTCTTGTGATATTTGTGTCTACAGAGGAGATTGAGGTGGACGTGGAAAGCACAGAGTTCTCCCATGGAGAGCTGGACAGTGTGAGCACGGCCAGCACCAGCGACCTGGACGACCACAGCAGCCTCCAGAGCATGGCCAGTGATGAGGGCTACTCCTCCTGCAGTGTCAAACTGGCCTTTACCTCCTAGAGCTCCCTCACCTCACCCTGACTCCTCATCCTCTCTGCCAAACCCAAACACCCTGTCTGTTTGTTTCCCCTGCCGTGTCCTAACCTGACGAGACGCTACACCTCCAGCTAAAGGCACAGCTGCCCCGTCCCCTCTTCAGCGCCCCCTACTGATCTTAGTGTTTAGTTCAGCTTCCTGATGTTCATGTGAGGCTGCCAATTGATTTGTTTAAAGGGAGAGCAGGAACACGATTGAAATGGGGTGTGATTTAAAACCACACTACTGCAATGAATGATGAGACCCTTTTTTTCCCCTTAATTTGATGTGTAGTCCCTAATTCGATCCAAAATGCACTTAAATCCTTGTCATAGGAGAGTATTGTGTTTATGTTTTTATTGATACCTCTGCTCCACACTGCAGAAGCTTGGACACTTATTGGTGCTATTATCAAACAGACCAACAAGGAAAGACGTGAGATCCACCATCAAGCTTTCAAAGCAGACTGAGTGTGTATGCAGTGATTGTTCCCAGCCTCCATCACAAAAGCAGAGGAAAAGGAAACATTCCCGTTGAATGTGGTTGTGCTTGGTGCATTTTTTCAATGACTGGAAATAGTACTGTGTGTGTTTGTTTTTCTTTGGGTCCCCTTTCCTCTCGACAAGCAGCTACAACAAGCTATCCTGCACTTGCCTACTTTAGAGCTGTCCATAGAAACGGCACAAAGCTATAGAAAACTATAAAAAAATACAACAGCAACAATCAAAAGTCAAACAGACTTTGGGATAAATGTCCATCCTCTTTCCAGCAGTAACAAGCAATAACTTCTGTCTTTTGTCAGTTTGAACTCCTTATGTGCATTTTCCCTTAAAGACACATTTGTGACCGTCCAAGAAGCAAATCTGCTTGTTTTGTACATACAAATAGCATTAAATGAAAAGAAACTGAGTTTTAAAAAGATAGAGCTCATGGCTAGATCTATTGCCTCTGTTGCTGTTTGCCCTGTGTTTATTGTGCATTTTTAATTACATTTTGGAAAGATTTTATCTTGTGGCATGGACACTATGATTTTACTCTGTTTGCTTACTGAAAGTTTCTAAAATTATTCATTGTTTTGTCCCGAGAAGGAACAAAATTCACACTGAAAGTGACAGTAACAAGCCGTGACAAAACGTGACCAGTAGAACTTTAGCTTGAAGAGACTGTGGCTCATATTTATGGACTTTTGTTTGTGTGAATGAAGTAAAGGCAGTGTATGGCATTCCTCCAGCGGTCACATGACCTGCATGCTGGTCACATGAACAGGAGACAGAAGTGCAGAACAAACGGGTGTGTGGTGTGGCTGTGCCAACCTCATCCTTCACTGGCATTAAGAGTCACACAGTCTGGTCACTGTCAGTCCTTTTGTGTGGAAGAAAATGACCTTTGAATATTTGAATATTTATTTTTCACCCCTTAGAAATCACAAGAGAAATGAGTTAACTTATTTTGGCTCTATCTTATTTTACTCCTTTTAATGCATATTCACCATTCCTTTATTTTAAGAAATGTATATTTTATTGGGGTTTTTTGTGGGGAGGGCAAAAATGTAGCCATTTTGTTTTCATGATTTCTGATGTTTTATTCAATGGACACTTGAAATGTAATTGGCCCCTAAGCTGCTCCTAGTGCTGAGCCTCGCCTAGAGTCAGAGCCTTTTTTATGGCTTACCCCTCAGCTGTGCCCCTGTGCCACCTGCAAAACTTTCTAAAATATGTACATTTAAACATGGTCAGTTTTGTCAAAAAGCAGGTACAAGGTAATACATAGTTTATTAGTCTCAGGGGCAGATGGGGGGGCCTCGAGAATGGGGCGAACCAATAGACTTTATTATTGAGCCAGCTACTACACAATAACAGGGGTCTAAAACTCCACCTTCCTCCATTGGGAGGATTGTAGTCTCTATTAGACTTGTGTTTCAGTTTATAAAGTGTGTCTTACCTTTTAAAGGCCTCTCATTGAGGGTTTAAAATATAAAGAAGAAATTTGTAGAAGGACATAATTTAGGTTATCTAAATGCTCCTGTAGAGCTCTGTTGAGGTTTTTACGACATGGCACAGTGCGAATGTCACCGTGATGGTGCTTCATGATATAAAACAGATGCCAAAACAACCTCGAACACCTCAGTGTCCTCTTTTCTTTATCTGGGGACAGTTTACATTCACTCTGCCCCTTTAACTTATATACCTTTCATCTTTTCTTTATTTTTCTTTTTTTGGGGGAAACCTGCACTGTCAAACATTAATGTCCCTCTATGTTAACAATTTCACATTTCACCTCTTCCAGACCTGAATCAGACCGCTGTGCAGTTGAACTGTGGTGTGTCTAAAACAGTTTACACCATATTCAGATGGGCTCAATCACTATTACTATTACTATTATCAACCATAGCTCCATAAAAGTTTGATTTGTAAACTTTAGTGCCGTCTGTTTTATCACTTTAGTCACACGGTCTGATGAAGGGTTTCTGGTTTTGCTGCGAACTCCAAAAACATGGCATATCTCCATAAGCTGGTCATCGTCACAAAGTGATATTTTTACCTCTTGTGTCTAGGATTAGACGAGTGCTTTGGTTGTGGCTAAAGGTTATAGTGTTAGCTTTTTCAGGAGCGTCCATATCTTGACCGCTGGTGTGCTGAGGTCAAGTCAAACCAAACCTAAAGGGAGCCCTCCTGTTGTCCTAAACCTGTGGCCATTCTGTGTAAAACATGCACTCTGGTGATGATGATGATGGTGATTCTAGCTGTGTAAGATGAAGATGCAATACTTACAATAAAACACAAAGATTTTCAAACATGAATACGCTTGATGTGTCTCTTTTTTGACTCAAAGCAAAGAGGTTGTTTTTGATCCCCAGGCCAGCTATCACACAGTCTCTAAATAGGAAGTCTGAATGTCCACCCTGTGTTACTGTGGGTTCTCTTTGGGTACTCTAGCTTCCTCACACCACCTAAAAGGACTGGGGCTTGGGTCTACCTCAAACACACACAAAGCTGTGTTTTGTTTAATTTGTGCAGTTATTAATTATGTTGAGCTACTGTCCTAGAGAAACATATTCACCATTAAATTCACCTATAGAGTTTTTTTTTTAAACTTTAAGCTTTTATTTGTTTGATGTTACAAATTGTAAAATGGTAATCTACAAGTAGGCTATCCAAAAAAATGTAAATAGCTGGACCTTTAAATTGTGATATAGTGCATTAATTTATGCTAAAGTGCATTCATTTAAGCTCATTTGTACCATAACAAAGCCAGTGTTTGTTTAAATTGAAACAAAAAATACAATGTATTAAGTATTATGAATATTGGATTGAATGTACACTGAAATTGCAGTTTTGTCCTAGTCGTATTGACAAACTAAATAATCTTGATCTTAATAATTAAGTGTCTGTATCTGTACCATATTGTCCACCCCCAGCCCAGACTCGCACACAGCAGAAAACGCTAAGATCCATATACAGCAAAGACACGGGCCTACATGTGCTGTGAATCTGTCCAAAGTCACATGAAGTCTGTTTGATCAAAGCAGTCACAAGGGAAGTTACACTGTTTTTCAGCCACATGAGCATCCACCACAAGAAATATAGTTCTCACTCTATCACAGCTTGTAAACATGCTGTACAGACACGACCTCCCAGGATGCACTAAACCACTGCTTTAACCCTCTTCGACATACAGTACTTTGTAGTATAGTTTATATAATAGTAAAAAATTAGGGATAGCCTATTTGAAATTTGTGTGATAGAATTCTCGTAAAATGGCTTAATCTAAAATAATATCACTTGGTTCTACTTAAATCCTTCACTAGTGGCTTTAGCATTTAAAAAATAATAATTTAAATTTAAAGTAAACCCAAAAGTCAAACAGGCTATCCCTAACTTTTTGTGACTCACCCATAGGCTAAACACACAGGCCTATATTTTTACTGGTCCTTCTAATAGTTTTTAAAGG